>JAHHUM010003032.1:0-173824 GCA_036173005.1 Crenichthys baileyi
ATAAAAAAGTATAGGAAGAACTTTAGTCAGGTATACATGGAAATGTTGTTTTGAACTGATACAGTTTAGATTTACAGTCTTAAGAAGGGTAGTATGTTTATAAACATCAGACACTACCACGAAATTACAAAACTGCTTGAAAAATATATAGAAGGTTTGTAGGCAGGATAAAGTTTCATCCACTTATTTACAGGCAAGTTTACACTCATTAAACTCAACACTGTGCCATGATTTGAGCTCTTTTTGTAGCATCCAGCAGTGTGACGGATTCAGGAAGAGGACGAAAGTAAGGACAAATTATGCTTAAGCAAAGAGCGTTGTCCTTATGACCTCAGTGAAATCCATACCCTGAAGTCCAGCCACACAATCCAGGTAAACACTGGGGCTCCGAACCAACACAAACATTCATAATCTGCGCCTCAGTGCCACATAGATCTGTATGTAAATAACTGCAGAGTCAGGGAGCAAACACAGCATCCTGTCTCAGCACTTTGGGTTTCACATTCAAGTCGATAACTTTTCCATCAGTGAAACTAATCAGATTTTTTTTGTTTTGTTGCATAAATGCAATTTGCATTGTATCGCTCTTTGTTGTATTTTGTTCTATTGATGCTTCTGCATGACATTAGAACAGTTGTTCTCATTTAATTCTTGGTTCCTCTTTTAATTATAGTTTCACAAATCCCCATCACTCTGCGTTCTGTCAGTATGTGAGTTTCTTTGATTTTCCTGAGATGCTACATCATCAGGACAAACATGAGGGCTTCTGCAATCTGCATCAAAATCAGTAACGGTGCAGAGAAGGCTGAGATCATTTTCTATTGAAAGACACCACGTTCGTATTAAAATGTGGGGTTTGGTACAAAAATTAGCTTCCTTAGCTGCTGTACAGATGAAAAAAAAATAAAATCACTACAATAAATACGGCACATTTAATACCCGTATTTGCATATTTGCCTTCCTCCACACCTAATGTATGTAAACCAGCATGCTAATCAACATCATAAACCCTCACAACATGCATGGTAAAACCGAAAAATAAGCAACTAATACTCTTTAAGATGCACTGAAACCTCTTGGAAATAAAGTGATTAAGAGAAACATGCATGAAACACGAAAGGACCTGAAGCTGTTTTTAAATATTAATGAATATAAATGTGAAATGTTTGCATTCATGGTCGATCTCTGATTAAAGGCAGGAGAGAGGAAAGGTCAAGTTATAAATAAATGTCATAGTGACCCTAAAACCTTTAAGGTTGAGGCACCAAAGAGACTGTGTCCTGCTTCAGTTACAACTTTATTAGTTTGTTTACAGATTAGAGTCACAAAAAGGCACATTTGATTTAATCTGTATTTTAGAGATGGAAGAGGAAGAAGGAAGAGGTTGTTACATTTAAAAGCAGATTTGGCTGATGTAGATAAAATCTTTTGTAAGAAATGTTTGGTCTCTGATGGACTGGCGACTTGTCCAGGGTGTATCCTGCCTCTCACCCAAATGACCGCTGGAGTGGATGGATGGATGGATGGATGGATGGATGGATGCCTGGTCTTTGCACTTGCAACTACAGCTGTAGGAAGTTAACAGGAATTTATTGGAATAAACCTGTAAATTAAAAAATTGAAGGTTGAGTGGTAAAAATCTAAATTGTAACATTATCTTGACTTAAAAACAGATTTGAAACTCTTAAGTATGTTTATGCTATTCCTTTATGTACATAAGCACTCTGCTTATTGCTGGGCTATTGAGGCCACTTTCTAAGTTATTCCCATAATTTCTCAATAAAACTTTACAATCTGGAATATTTTTAACATTCCTCAGTTTAACTTACTGTGGGAAGTTTCTGGAAATTAACAGTAAGTTTTCCACCCCTTGCAAAACTACAAAGCTTGGGGTTAGATACTAATATCAAGGTTTCTGTTGCAGCAACCAAAGTCCTTTTTATGAGATGTGTATTGCTTCAGACTGCCAGTCAGCTGGCTGTTAAAGGCTTACATGTTTACCCTCACAACAGGAATAAATGTGAGTGGAAATATTTCTGTTCATCACAATCTCGCAGACAGTCATGGTGTGGAAGCAAAAGTAGTGCCACCTACCACTCTTACTGAGGCACTGCTGTTTTAAAACTAAGAGGGGTAAACAATTAACAGCATGTGGGCTAAGCAGCTGACTGCAGCCTGTCTCATGAAAAAATCTATTTACAGTGTAGGTTTTAAAATACTCCTGTGTGTTTTATTTTGAAGAGTTCTCCCCTCCTTGTGCGTTTAGTAAAGGTCTGCTTCCTGTTTGTCTCACCAGGTGTTTGTTACCAATGCTGTGTGTCGGTTATTATAAGCTTGGGTCTTAGTGCAAGAAAGTTTCTCTGTAGGTGGGCGCTGTTGAGTTAATGTAGAGTTTAAAAAAGCTCTGGCTCCATTGATTTTGTTTTATTTTCTTTATCCTGTTCACCACTGACATACAAGGAAAAGAGGAGCACCTCTGCAGTGCATGTATTTAAACGCTACCTGCCAGTTTCTGTCCTCTCTGTTGTTTTTATTAGCTTTACACATAAAGGTCACTCAGCTCAATTTATCCAACTACCCACAAACCTCACAAATCCTCTCATGGTGATGTTTTATAGATTTCTATCTCACATATTACTTCATTGATTAGTTTGTGGAGCATTGTTGTTGACAGAGAAAAAATTTGATTTTTAGCATCAGTGGCAAAAAAACCATTTGTTGATAGGTGAAAATTGACCACCTCACTGCTTTTTGCCTTTTAATTAACACTTGTTAGAATTTATCCATAAAGACATGAAAACATGGGTGCAATTAATTTCCAGCATGAACTGAGCTGAAACCGGATCAAGTCCAGAATGGGTGGTGTGATTGTCTCCCAGCCATGTCATCTCAAAGAGCTCAACTGTCTGGTTCAGACAGAAGAACAGACACACATGAGGACATGAGCTCCTCTCCAGACCCTGGCACAGCGTGGCGAAAGCCTGAAGCTCTTGGAGGCTCTTCAGGGAGATTTGGACAAGAATGAGCATCACATTCCCCTCATCTGTGAGAATCAAATCCTGGACAGAATCTCAGTGAAATAGGCCCAAAAACTTACAGAAACCATGTAACCAGTTTGGGATCTTCAGTGTTACATTGACTGATGCAAAATATGTTGTGGAGCAGCTGCAGTAACAAGCTAATGGGGCAGAACAAAGTAAAACTGCCACAGCTGGAAAGAGGAGGAATTGGAAGTAGGACTTTATCCTACCAGCCTGGAGTTTCAGGTATGTTCGCTTGAGTTGGGAACTCTGTAAGTAGAAAACATTTTCATCCTGCTGAAGGTATTTAGTATAACACATATGTAAATAACAGGAATCTTGACCCTATTCTTTTAAAACTCGCTTACTGTATGAAGGGGGAAAAATAAAAACCTGCTAGGATGTTGATGGTCTTTCTGGTCCAGCGGCCTCCTAATCACAGATTACATTGAGTGATGGGCCGTTTTGTTGCATACACAAATCTTTTGTTGTGGACTTGTGATGGTTTGGTATCATAGCTACAGTATGTCCATGATGCGGGGGGTTGAAGGCCAGCAAGTGGCTGCACCTTGACGTTGTCTGAGAAAGATGTGTCAGGTTTGGCCTTCAGAGGTTCTGAGAATCTAAGCATACGTGGTTGGACGATCATTTAGCACAATAAAGGTGTAGGAATTATTGGGGTGGAGAACTTCTTTGCTACTATTTTGCTTTAGTAGGAAGAGTGGAGGAGTGTTATGGATGTGGAAAGCGTCTTTCAAAATGAATTGAAACCATTAATTAACGGATTTAACAAGGCAGCCATGATTTAACAGCTTGTACGTTCTTCTTTAGGAGCAATGATACGTATTATCTCATGCACAACCTAGCTATTTTTTGTTGTCATTAAACAACTAGTGTGGTCTTGTACCACAGCGGCACCTTGTAAAAATCCTGGTATCCTTTGGGATCCATTTCCTGTTGCATGGGCAAAATTCAGCAAAACTTAAGCATTTAGAATGATGCCATGCTTTTCATAAAGAGCAGTTTAAAACGGAGCTAAAAAAAAAAAAAGCCTTAATAATAACACTACCACGGTATGAACTTTAACTTTTACCCTTTATTTCCTTTTACAGTATGTACAGCTATTTTTTTTATATAAAGGAAAGAAAAAAGGCATGATGTCGAAGTGGAAATATGCTTATTTACGAAGGGATCCTCTAAGACACAATAATGGTGCTTTAAGCTTTCAGAAATCAGTATTTGGTGGAAAAAGCGGTTTTTAGTCCCAGCTTTCATCCATCTTGGCTTGATCTTTATCAGACATTCACATTGCTGCTGAGTTCAGGTGATCATCTAACCAGTAGTTGGTTAAATATAACTGATGCTGGAATTGCTGTCACACATGTAGAGATGCTGATTTGAGGAAAAAATGTTCCTGTGTTTTTTTAATTATTTTTTTTCCACTTTGGCTGTTGGCTTCAGGAAAAATAATTGCCCACCACTGATCTACAACGCAAGTTGTAATTTTGTTTTCAAATGATTTTAGAGTGTAGTTTGTTAAGCAGCTTGTCTAAAAGCCTTACTTTGTAACCATCCAGGTGAATGCGTGTGTGTACTGGGATTGCCTTGCTTCATCCACGATCACACAGAAATGCATAAATCTTCTCAAAACGCCAGACTGGCAGTGGGCTTGTTGTTGCGTGCTTGCTGATGTGTTTGTGTGCATTTGCATGCTCTGTGTTGGTCCATCTGTGCCGTCACCACCTCTCCCCATGCAACCAGATGACTCAGCTGGGTATCTGTCTGCATGTCTGACATAATGCAGAACCTCGGCCTCGACTGGCCTTGTAGGTGGCCCAAGCCCAGCACGGCTGAACAGCAGGTTCTAGCATATCTTTCCACCTCTAGCCACACCACCTTTCCCTCATCTTCTCTAACCACTCCTCAGTTTTAGTGTTTTCTTCCAAGTGACAGGTTGGTATGGGGAAAATGGACATGTAAGTAATAAGCCTGGAACTGGGCTTCTCAACCTCAAACCCCCCATGCTGCAACATCTGACAATTGACGTGCGCTCAAAGACAAAATAGCAATTTCAAACTGAAATTTTATGCAGAAACATTGGCAACAGTTGGGACTTTGCCAAATAAAGCCTTTAGTTTATTGTAGATATGCAGTAAAACTGACAGAAAAACCTCAAAACTTGTTTCTGCACAGATGTCGCACAAGACCGCATGATATTTAAATCTTATATTCAAACAAATGTCAGTTCAATCACACTGTTGTCTATTACCAAGAGAAAAAAAAATTCAGCAAATTAAAGAAAAGGTTTCAACAGATGCAACAAGTGTATATGGGAATAACCAGTTTGTCTTTTGAATCTCAAGCATAGAAGCTCTGCTACTACCATTCATTACTTTTGGAAGTTTGGTTTTTCAATTTGCACGTTGGCACGGTTGGTAGCACTGTTGCCTTGCAGGAAGAAGGTCCTGGGTTCAGATCCTGGCCTGAGTTCTTTCTGCATGGAGTTTGCATTTTCGCCCCATCTATTCTTGGGTTTTCTACAGGTACCTCCCACAGTCCAAAAAGGTGACTGTTGTGTTAATTTGTTTCCTGAATTGCCCTTAGGTGTGAGGGTGTCCGTGCATGTTTGTTATCCTGTGTGTCCCTGTGAACGACTGCTGGAGATGGGGACCAGCTCCCCCTCAACCTTGCCAGAATGAGCGGGTATAGACAATGAAAAAAAAAAAAAAAATTCTGGTTTTTCCATGTCGTGTTTTCTCTTTTTTTTTTGGATTGCTAGCCATCAAGACTACCTGAACGCCCCATCTTCTTACAGATTTGTTCAGTTGCTTTTTTCTCTCAAAGCTAACTTGAATAAAGCAAATCAGCAACTGGTTGCGCCACCCATGGTTGCAACAATTGCCAAGAAGTGTTTGTATTTGACATCACCATGGAAATTTTTTCCCCACTCTTCTTTGCAGAATTGTCATTGGAGGGTTTTAAAGCATGAATGATTATTTAAAGATGAGCTAAATCAACCTAACTAGCTAAACCACTTCAAACCTTCTATTTGCAATTTTTTGCCATTCAGCAGTTGACTTGCTACCATGCTTTGGATCATTGTCCTGCTACATAGTCAAGCGTGTTTTGTGCTTAAGGTAAGAAACAAGTGGCCAGCTATTCTGCTTCAGGATTTTCTGGTAAGAAGCATAATTCATAGTTGCATCAATTAGGACAAGTTGTTTAGGTCCTTAAGCAGCAAAGCTGTCTCACAACTACATACCAACATGGTAGTGGAAGTGCTTTTTCGCGTCTATCTTCCAAACAGTTCAACTTTGGTTTTCAGTCCGCAGAATGTTTTCCTAAAATATTGGGGGTCGTCAAGATGTTTTTTGGCACATGTGTTCTCTTTCTTGAACACTAACCTTAACCAGTGCAGTGTCTGAGATGTGTTTGGTTCATTTCTCCTGTCGGCTAGGCATCATGGAGAAACTTTGGTCAGTCGGCCACTCCTGGAAAGGTTCACCACTGTTCCATGTGTTCTCTATTTGTTGATGATGGCTCTCACTGTGGAGTCTCAAGGCCTTATGGGCTGGTAATCCTTTCCAGCCTGATATATGTCAATTAATGTTTCTTATCTGGTTTATTTAGATCGGGGCGTGATATGTTGCTTTTTGATATCTATTAGCCTACTTCATGTAGTCAGGTTCTATTTGGATGATTTCTGGTGGTAAAAATGTTGTTAATCAGTTCATGGTTTAATTTCAATAGCTTTTTTCCCCTTGAGGATATTATCAATTGAAAACAGCTTTTTGTATTTACCTTTATTAGAATTCAGCAGATGCCAGAACAAAATGTGTAGAAACACAAATTTAACAATTTTGCATTGTTCTCTGTTTTTCTAGAGCTGAAGCTTCTTGCTTCCATCTCCTTTGACTTCATTTGGACCCATCTCAATGATCCCCAGGGTTACTGCAAAATACTGGTTCCCTTTCAGTCGATTCACTCAGTACAACACATGAGTATGGGATATCACGCCCTGCGTGTCCTGGCTGAAGCCACCTCTAATCACACCTCCTAGGCAAATGATGTGATGACGACAGGTGACAGGCCCCGCCTGCACTATGTACCTGTCCGTCATCGTCGTCATTACTCAGTTCTTACGCTCTTCACCTCGCTAAGAACACCTCTTTGAGTCAGGCTAGCTAGCTGCTGCTGGTTAGCTCTGTGTCTATTACTTGGAACTAGTTCAACTGCTTTTGTTGGAGTTAGTCACTGCTGCCTGCTGGTAAGCGTGTCTGCCCGCGAAGCGCTAATTTCAAGCAGTTCTGTCTGGCTTTCATGGTTCGGGATGAGCACAAAGCTAATGCAAGTGAAGTAGAAGTCTTCTATTCGTCCCTGTCCTTGGGGATGTGGCTTCTCGCTTCATGAGAAGGACCAGCATGAGGCTTGTCCCGTCTGTCTCGGGATCGTTCACGCTCGTAGAGCGTTGGCGGAGCCCGAAGCATGTGCGCTCTGTCGCCAGCTTCGTCGCTCGACCCTGGAGAGGTGGGTTAAATTCCTCGAGAAGGTGCTGGGAGAGGCTGCTATCTCACGGCGAGACCCACAGCTCTCCGAGGCGGGAAACCCAGTTTCGTCCGATTCTGACGAGGACGGCTTTTCGGTCGAAGTCCCCGCTTCCAGCTGGACAGACCATATGGAGTATGTTGATGGGCTAGCCAATAATGCAGGTGCTCGGTCTCAGCTTTAACTAGAACCCCTGCAGGGAGAGGAGGACGTACTGGACATCGGTTTGGATGTTCATGGTCTGTCCGATGATGAGGATGAGTCTCTGCCGAGTCAGGCTGCCGCTGCTGTGCCAGCAGACCCGGGCGACACGTCTTTTTTCTCTCTCTGCTGCCGTGCAGCTGATACCCTGGACGTGGAATTGCCCTCCCCACCTCCAGTGGCAAAGCCATTGCCATTCGCGGGGTTTATCTCCCCTCGGAGCCGGCCGCAGTCAAGCACCATCTACCCATGTTCCCAGACTTTGTCTCTGAGTTGACGTCTTCATGGAACAAACCACTGTCCACCCGCGTCACGGTGCCAGGTTATGGACAGTATCTGGACCTGGAAGGCGCCGAAAAAGCCAGGCTGGTGAATATTCCGCCTATGGAACCATCTTTGGCAGCATATCTGGCCCCATCCCAAAATCATGGTGTGGGTGGGTCCAACATCGCTTCCTTCTAAGCACTGTAGGTTCTCCGCTGCTCAATTGGAGAAAATCTACAGGGCTCAAGCTACCACCGCTCGTGCCCTGAGCTCCATTACAATGCTACAAACATACCAAGCTACACCGCCGGAGAGCCCTTTTATGCCGCTCTTTAATGAGGTGAGAATCACCACTGACTACATCCTCCGTGTATCCCGCTGTGCAGCTCTGTCACTGGGCAGAGGGATGGCATCAATGGTGGTTGCACAAAGGCACCTGTGGCTGATGCTCTCTGACAGCTCGGAGAGAGATAGAGCCGTCTACCTGGATGAACCGGTGGTAGCTGACAGTCTGTTTGGGCAATCTCTCGACGCAATACAGGCGAAATTCGAGCTAAGGAAAAAGCAGACTGAAGCACTGCAAAGTATCATCCCCAGGCGAGATGTTAGACCCAAATCCAGCTCGGGCACTCGCAAACCAGCTGTACCACCACCCCCACCGAAGAGGATGACGCGGCCCGTGAGCTTGAGCCCTCAGACGGCACAGCCACAGAACCACGGCCAAGCTCCCCGAAAGACGGCCTGGAGCAGGGGTCCTCCTCCGGGGGTCCAGAAGGACTCGACGTCCCGGAAGAAAAAGACACAGTCCTCGAGGCTGTGGGACTCGAGATTCAGGGGTTTCAGGAGGAGGGAGACATGTTTGCCAGTTTTCGGCGGGTGCCAGCCCAAAAGATGTTTTTGCTGTGTTTGTTCGGGGATCCCAGTCCCAAGAGGCGCTGCGTTTTCCCCACACAGTCTCCCAGCACAATTCCCCCACAAATGTATTTGCACTAAAAGCCCCCAGTTTTGGGTGGCTTGAATGTGTTTTCTGGCACTGCAGTTGTTCCAAATGTTTGTATCTATGCTCCAAACATTTTCAATAAAGACAGTTTTTTTCTATGAGAAAAAAGTCAAAATCAAAAGCCTGGCAGGCCGACAGCCAAATGAGGCTGCACCTCTCTCGCACGTCTGGAGAGGGCAGCACCGTTCCACCAACAGTGCCGCAGGCCAGTCGCCTGGCTGCACGTCTCCATATGTGGCGCGCATGCGCACTCCAACCCAACCTGGGTGATTAGGACCGTTGCTATGGGTTTACCATTTACAGTTTCGCCGAGACCACCCGCTTTGTTTGGTGTGGTAAACACGGCGGTAATAGCCCAAGCAGCAGAAGTTCTGAGAGAGGAGATAACTATACTTTGGGCAAAAGGAGCTATCCGTGCGGTTCCCGAGTCGGACATGAACAGAGGTTTGGTACAGCCAGAGCCGTTATTTTGTGATTCCGAAAAGGGGGCGGGCTTTTCGTCCAATCCTGGACTTGAGAGTTCTGAACAAATACCCTCCGAACATACAAGTTCAAGTGTAACACTCAAGCAGCTTCTGAGTGCCATCAGCCCAGGAGATTGGTTCGCCACGATCGACCTGAACAGACGCCTTACTTTCACGTAAACGATACATCCGGACCACAGACAGTTTTCAGAGATTCGCCTTCGAGGGCAAGGCTTACGAGTACCTCGTACTGCCTTTCGGTCTCCTCTCTTGCACCTCGCACCTTTTACAAAATGTGTAGAGGCAGCGCTAGCACCTCTCAGAGAAACAGGCGTCCGCATTTTTTAACTTATCTGGACGACTGGGCTTTAATAGCCAGTTCCAGAGAGCAGGCGACAGTGCAGCTGTCTTGGGTTTCCTGTCACACATTCAGGCCCTTGGATTTTTGGTAAACTCTCAGAAAAGCTCGCTGATCCCAAAAGACAGCGATTTTCCATTCTCGGTCTGGAAATATGCTCCCTGACAAGCAGGGCACGTCTTTCTGACCACGAGAATGGCTGCGTTTTAAACCGCTGCCATGAATAATTGGCCAAAATAATCGCTCAGTTTTCAGTTGGGGAAACAAACTGCGTTTGCCAGACTATCTTACAACTTATGGGTTTTATGGCATTGATGATTGCAGTAGTACCACTCGGTCTAACTGAAGATGGCACCTGTTCCAGCGGTGGACCCGCTCTCACCGGTTGTGTGCATGGCGTCACCCGGCAGAGAAGCTAACGATAACCACTGCCTGTATGTCGGCTCTCAGCCCTTGGCGGGAACCAGGACTGTTGTGCCGAGGTTCGCCTTAGGGAGAGTAACCTTTCGCAAGGTGGTATCCACGGATGCCTCCCTGAGGGGTGGGTGGGCTTTGTGCAAAACAGGCGTGGCTGTGAAGGGGGTTTGGACACCAGCACAATCCAAAACTCTCCACATAAACTACCTGGAGCTCTTAGCGGTTCTGCTGGCTCTGCCAACATTTCTGCCAGGGGTTCTGTATAACCAACATGTTCTGGTCAGGGACAGACAAACCCACTGTGATTTCATACATAAACAGACAGGGAGGGACTCCTTCACTTCCTCTCCTGAAGCTATCTCACACTCTCTTGCAGTGGTGCAGCATACGCTTTCTGTCTATCAGAGCTACTCATGTCCCGGGACGACTGAATCTGGGTGCAGATTTGCTCTCCAGAGGCGGACCTCGGTGAGAGAGTGGAGGCTTCACCCCTCCGTGGTGGCACAGATATGGTGTCCTGTTTGGGACAGCAGCAGTAGATCTTTTTGCCACCAGAGCCAACACCCACTGTCCTCTGTTCTTTTCCATAACAGATCAGGATGCTCCACTGGGAGTGGATGCCCTGGCCCATCCATGGCCCAATGTACTTCTGTATGCATTCCCCCAGTGGAAATGATACTACCTGTACTAGAGGGTGCGCAAACAGGGTCTGTCCCTAATTTTGGTAGCACCCGTTGGCCTGCAAAGTCATGGTATTCCGAGATAATCAGCCTGCTGGCAGCAGAGCCGTGGCAGCTCCCGTTTGCCGGATCTCCTCACTCAGGCAGGGGGGGAGATATTTCATCCACACCCAGAGCTGTGGAAGCTGCATGCTACCTGCTGAGAGGTCCAGCTTATTAGCCAAAGGCCTCCCCCTGATGTGGTGGCAACAATCCAGAATGCAAGAGCATCCTCCACTAGAGGCTTATACGCTTATAAATGGAGGGCTTTTGAGCAGTGGTGTGAGGACAAGCACATTGTTCCATTTCAGTGCTCAATGGTAGAAGTTTTAACGTTTTTGCAGGATCTGCTTGGATAAAGGTCTTTCCTTTTCCACAATTAAGTCTACTTGGCTGCCATTCTGCCTGCCATATTGGTTTTAATGGAGTCACACCAGGTGCTCATCCTCTGGCTGTACGCTTCTTAAAGGGGGTTCGTAGACTCAGACCTGTGATTAAACCCAGTTTTCCTTCCTGGGATCTCACATTGGTACTAGAAGCTCTTTGTGACCCTCCATTTGAACCTTTGGAGTCAGTAGATGTGAAGTTCCTTTCATATAAGCTTGCTCTGCTTCTTGCTCTGACAACTGCAAAGCGGGTTGGAGACCTCCATGCTTTGTCTGTAAATCCTACCTGCATACACTTTTCACCTGATGGTTCCAAGGTCACCTTGCGACCTAATGCAGCTTATCTTCCTAAGGTTATACCTTCGGACTACAGCTCCATGACTATGGAGCTTTCTAGTTTTTGTCCACCTCCTTTTGCATCTGAGGAGCAAAGGAGGTTACACTTCCTGTGCCCTTTACGTGCACTGCGCATTTACATTGACCGTACACAGACTGTGAGGTTGTGTGATCAACTGTTTGTGTGTATTGCTAACCCAGCAAGGGGGAAAGCTCTGTCCAGACAAAGACTCTCCCACTGGATTGTGGAGGCTATTTCTCTAGCTTACAGCAACAGGGGTCTCCCAATGCCACGTGGTGTGAGGGCTCACTCCACCAGGGGCATAGCGACCTCCTGGGCCCTATTTAGAGGGGTGCCCATGAGTGACATTTGTGCTGCAGCCAGCTGGTCTTCGCAGCACACATTTGTAAAGTTTTATCGTTTGGATGTGACAACCCCTTCTGTGGCTCACTCTGTTCTTTCTGCTGGGTCTGAAGTGCTGCACTAGTATGCAGTGCATGATCCAAGTTTGATGGCTGTTCTGCGGGGCGTTTATATATGTCCCATACTAATGTGTTGTACTGAGTGACTCGACTGAAAGGGAACGTAAAGTTATGCATATAACTACTGTTCCCTGAAGGAAAGTAACGAAGTACAACACATGGCTGCCCCGCTGCTTAGCTGGCCTCGGTGAATAAAGGCTATCGAACTGAGTAATGACGACGATGACGGACAGGTACATAGTGCAGGCGGGGCCTGTCACCTGTCGTTATCACATCATTTGCCTTGGAGGCGTGATTAGAGGTGGCTTCAGCCAGGACACGCAGGGCGTTATATCCCATACTCATGTGTTGTACTTCGTTACTCTCCTTCAGGGAACAGTAGTTATATGCATAACTTTACGTTTTAATGCAAGGTAATAATAGCTTGTTAAATTATTTATAGGATACCAATAAAAAAACCTTTCAGTCGTCTGGAAACAAGGATTTAGCCCCTTCTCTGTGTGTCTGTGATTATCAGGGAGGTCACTTTGACCTGGCAGACAGGATGTTCCACAGCGTCCGGGAAGCGTGGCTCTCTGCCTCCAAACACAACATGGCCGACGTCAAGGAGCTGATTCCAGAGTTCTTCTACCTGCCTGAATTCCTGCTGAATTCTAACAACTTTGATCTGGGTGGGTGACCAGAGAGCTTGCTTCCTGTCAGTTGCTTTAGGATCAGCTGAAATGTCTGATTTGATACCTTCTGTTGTTTGTTGCTTGGTCCTCCAGGTGCCAAGCAGAATGGCACCAAGCTGGGCGACGTCATCCTCCCACCCTGGGCCAAAGGTGACCCCCGGGAGTTCATCAGAGTCCACAGAGACGTAGGAGACCCCACCCACACAATCATGACAGAGACAGTTTCAATTATTAATACTTGTTGATGTTTGAGATTTTTTCCCCCTCGTTTTCAGGCACTGGAGTGTGACTACGTCTCTGCCCACCTCCATGAGTGGATCGACTTGATTTTCGGCTACAAGCAACAGGGACCCCCAGCTGTGGAGGCCGTTAATGTCTTCCACCACTTGTTCTACGAGGGTCAGGTGGACATCTACAACATCAATGACCCACTGAAAGAGACGGCCACCATCGGCTTCATCAACAACTTTGGGCAAATCCCCAAACAGGTTAGAAACTGGCTTCCGCTTCCCATCTGGCTGTCTGAACAGAGGCAGGTTACCTGGTAATCTTACTCTGCTTTGGCTTTAATAGATGCAGGAATCTCATTACGGCTAATTTCTTTTTTCTTTCAGCTGTTTAAGAAGCCTCATCCTCCTAAACGTGTTCGTAGTAAAGTCAACGGCGACTTAGCAGCCTTTCCTCCGAACTCCAACAATGACAAGATCTTTTTCCATCATCTAGACAATCTTAGACCTTCTCTTGCTCCTGTCAAAGGTGAGCATAATCCTACATAGGATGACAACAACGGAGCTCTGCTTGCAGTCTGAAAGTCAGAGTGGAGCGATGCAGAAGGGCTGGCTATCCGGTCGAACAGTTTAGCTGCCATACATCTAGTTGACATATGAACGTTAGAAAGACTAGTTTTATCAGGGAAGCAATCTGTACTTCCTCTCAGCGAATATGTGATGCCCATTATAAACGGGGCCAAGCCTCTTTTTATGTTACAAATGTGTTACAAAATTAGAAAGACAACAGAAAGGCCAACTGTAATTTATTTGTTTCATACTTTTAAGATTTTTAGGTTTTCTGGCTCCAACATGTAATATTTCCACTTTACACTGAGCATAATAGAAACATGCTGAACACATCAGAATAAAGAGAAACATACAGAACATTTCAGCATATAGATGTGTGTATGTAATAATCCTATACACACCAGGACAGTGATACCATGTTTTTAGGTCTTGCTCTATGTTGACGGCATTTTTGTTACTGAAGAGAGGGAAAAGTGTGTAAATGTTTCTGTAATTATGTCTAACTATTGTCTTAACTTTGTTGGTGTTTGCAAGAAGCGAATGTGGTCAAACTGATATGTTTGTTTACATCTCTTTATATTAACATCTCCATTTGAATAGCGTAAATAAACAGTCACTTGTGTGTTTTTTACAGAGCTGAAGGAGCCCGTGGGACAGATCGTGTGCACCGATAAAGGCATCCTGGCCGTGGAGCAAAATAAAGTTCTGGTTCCACCCACCTGGAGCAAAACGTTTGCCTGGGGCTACGCTGACCTCAGCTGCCGCTTGGCCAACTATGAGTCCGACAAGGTCAGCGACGACGCTCCTTATACCCCTGCTTCTTCAGAGACCGCCCTTCTTCACCGTTTAGTCATTTGCCATGAAATGATGTTACTGCCGAGCTGGTTTTTATATTTAAAAAAAATGTAGACTGACTTAGTAACACCAAGTCAAACAGACTTCGTTGAAGAGTGAGTCATAAATGCAACGTTTCCCCCCGCTTGTCATTTGGCCATTAATGCGTAAAAACAAAATATATTCATTTTAAAATGCATCTGATGTGATAAAGAAGTCTAATCTGGTACACAGGTGTTTGTGGTTCCTGCCAGTGGCACGGGATGAGATTAGCATTTTCCAAACGGGTTTTCCCAACAACAAATTCAGAGTTGCCGTTTGTCATCGATAATTACACAAGCTGCTATTACAAAGAAAAGTTGTGACTTTTGTATTAATAATAAATGTTGTTTTAGATATTTCAAGTGTGCCTCCTCCTCAAGCAGTAGAATAACGACAACTTATTTAAACCTGAGATAAAAATAAAACATGAAGTTGTTTTTATGGAAGTTTCAGCTCCAGCCATTCCAGCTCGTTATTTATTCTAGTCAGCATTCATAACATTGAACCTCAGAAGGTTAAATATGTCAGGACTAAATAATCTAAAAGGATAAAATAATCCAGAATATATTTTTTTGTATTTTAAAAATTGGCTTTTTGAATCAAATGCAGAGGCCCAGTAACGAGACATGCGTTTCATTAGGGTGTGTTGGAGAAGGGATGCATGGGCGCCCCCTGCTGTACGATAACCCGGTCCCTGTTAGGGAAGTCTGACTCGGCAAAAACAATTCAAACAGATTCAGCAACATGTTATTTTATCATTTGTAGATTATCCTGATAATAAAACCTAACTAATGTATTGCTGTGATTTGGAGCCACTTAATGAAACACAGATCTAATTCATACCCAAGTATGATAATCTAAATTAGTTCAAAATTAAATTAGGATTTAATTCCAGTTTTATCACAAGATTCAGATCATATTACATACAGTTGACTTTAATCCAAGGTATAATTCACTACATTCACATTTAGATGATTAAAAAATGCAATTTGCTAAAAGTTGTTTATTTAGGTTGAGGAAGAGGAGGATCTACGTTAACCCATCGTCACACAGAAATCTTAATTGTTTCTTCAAGTTGATACAATGTTAAAAACAGTCTTGGAGCAGCCAGTTGCTGCGTTAATGAAGATAAATCCGGACCACAGCTCTGAATGTTCTGTGCTCAGCTCTGCAGCCTGAACCATCAGCTCACCTGAGATCTTCTTCTGTCTTGTTTCAGGCTTTGGTGGTTTACGAGTGTCTGTCAGAGTGGGGTCAGATCCTCTGTGCCATATGTCCTAACCCAAAGCTCGTCATCACCGGGGGCACGAGCACCGCCATCTGTGTGTGGGAGACGGGAAGCTCCAAGGAGAAGGCCAAGTCCCTAACGCTCAAACAGGTGAACATGCTATATTATGGCTGAATCATCAGTTACTTGATGGTCAAAAGAAGGATCTGAAATCAAATTTTTGTTTTTCATATTTTAGGCATTACTCGGCCACACGGATGCTGTAACGTGTCTGACAGCTTCGTCATCCTACCGCATCGTTGTCAGCGGCTCCCGGGATCGAACCTGCATCATCTGGGACCTCAACAAGCTTTCCTTTGTCACGCAGCTGCGGGGACACCGCGCACCCGTCTCTGCTCTGTGTATCAATGAGCTGACAGTGAGTTACTACCTCACAATATTACTGGGTGTCTTCACGCGCTGACCTCCTGCCATCATAAAGACCACATAAACGTGCCTGTTTTCCGCAGGGGGATATCGTGTCCTGTGCAGGCACATACATTCACATGTGGAGCATCAACGGCAGCCCCATATCCAGCGCCAACACCTTCACCGGCCGCAGTCAGCAGATCCTCTGCTGCTGCGTTTCAGAGATGAACGAGTGGGACACGCAGAACGTCGTCATCACCGGCCACTCGGATGGAGTCGTCAGGGTAAACACACCGGATGTTTCTGAACCAGGGTTTGTTTTAGTTTAAGGAGCTTTGCCTATAACTTTTAGACTTGTGTTAAAAATGTTTTGTAGTTTTGGAGAATGGAGTTCCTTCAAGTCCCAGAAACCCCTGCACCAAAGCCGGCGGAACCTGATGTGCCCGACTGCTGTGCAGACGAGAAGATTGGTGAGTTATCACAAAGTCACAAAGCAGGCACCAAGAATCCACAGAAAATGTGTTGCAGTGTTTGAAACCACAGTGCCTGACAAAAGTATTTAGACCCATTGAACTTTGTCACATTTTGTCAGATTCCAGCAACAAACTTCAACGTATTTTACTCGCATTTACATGATAAAATACAGACCAGTCCTTGGAGAAATCCTGTTAAATGCTACAAAAAATGTGAGACTGGGGGCGGAGGTTCACATTCCAGCAGGACAACAATCCTGAACATGCAGCCAGAGCTGCAGTGGAACCGTTTAGATCAAAGCATGTGGTAGAATGGCCTAGTCAAAGTCTAGGCCTTAATCCATTTGAGTATCTGTAACAAGACACTCCCTGTCCGACCTGGCTGAGCTTGAGCTGGTTTGCAAAGTATAACTAGGTAACAATTTCAGCTGGTAGAGACAGAACCCAGACAAAGTGATGACTCGTGGAGGCTCAGTACATACTCGGCTAGTTTTTTGGATGAACTTAAATGTTCTCGTGCTCTCAGAGGGCGGTGAGAGTCACAACGGTGATGATGACAGTAGTGAGTCAGAAGGAGAGGAACCGGCAGCACCACGCAAACCGTCAACTGGTGGAGGCAGCGGCAGCCAGCCGGGCAGCGCCGTCCACAGACCCAGAGGTACATGGTCATCAGCTCTGCTAAAGAACAGCAAAGAAGCATTTTCAGAATATTTTGTTCTGTAATTTGGACCTACGCCTCTGTTTCTATTCTCTGTTAAGGTCCGTCATCTCGAGCTGGAGCATCGTGGTCAATGGACAGCGGCTCTGACGACTCTCGCCGCTGGTCCGACACACTCAGCATCGACGAGAAGGACGGCTTTGTGTTTGTCAACTACTCTGAGGGCCAAACTAAAGGCCCCCACCCTCAGCCGGCTCATCCAGGCCAAGCATCCCTCCCTCAGCCTCTCCACCCGCCAGCCGCCGAGGCACGGACGTACAACCAGCTTAAAGCAGGTGGGTGCACCTTGGATTTTTACCTCCTTTTCCTAACTTTTCAACCCTTCCTCAGAATAAGGGTGATTTTATGAGTGTGTTTATATTTGTGTGCCTACAGGATATAGGTGGGAGCGCCAGCTGGTCTTCCGGAGCAAACTCACCATGCACACAGCGTTCGATCGCAAGGACAATGCTCACCCAGCTGAGATCACCTCTCTCTCCATCTCCAAGTAAGAGAGCCAAGATTTATTTCTGCAAATATTACACAAACGAAAAGCCTTGATTTGATACGTCCTCTATTAATCCCTGCTGTATCTCCCTGTGCCTCCTCCTTTCTGCAGAGACCACAGTAAGATCCTGGTTGGCGACGGGCGCGGCAGAGTTTTTAGCTGGTCGGTGAGCGACCAGCCTGGCCGCTCGGCGGCTGACCACTGGGTGAAGGATGAGGTGGTGGACAGCTGCTCCGGCTGCACGGTCCGCTTCTCCCTAACAGAGCGACGCCACCACTGCAGGAACTGCGGGCAGCTCTTCTGTCAGAGGTAGGAAGATTACCTGTAACCGGTCACACAGCCTCTGCTCTTTTTATCGCTCGGTCCTTGCAGATCATTAAGACCATTCCAGAATCTTAATGTTAGCCTACTTTATTTATTCCTAAATCAGTTTCCATGTGTTTCTGTGATCTTTGTCCAACTTTTAACCACTTAGCTCAAAGTTGTCAAAACTATTTGAGACGAGGGCTAAAATTTAACAGGCCACAAAAAAAAATTTTTTAACTAAAAATGATAAATTATTTTATTGTATATTTTTTCAATCTGCTGAATAATAAATGAACCCCACAATATTTAATCTGAAATGAACAAAATAAAATGACGAAATTTTGCAGATTTTTTTTTAGAAAGGGGATCTGTAGACCTGAAACATTTGAAGGGTCTCAGATGTTTGATCTTTTTAAAAGAAAGTCACACATGGTCCTAATTGTTGTTATTCTTAATCGTCTATTCTCAGCGATGAGTGAATGTAAATGCTTCACCCTTTCATCAAAAAACACTAAGATTGCTGAACAGGTGCACTGAAGTCTGTTTTCCAGTACAATTCAGCAAGTGTTTGTGGTCCTATTTACTATATAATTTCAATGAAAGCAAAAACTGGGTTAACTAAAGACAGAAAATCTTTGTTGTTCCTACAATTTTCATTTTAAGTGAAATTTCATTTGTTTGCATCTTTTCTGAGCTTTTGCATCAGTGAAGAGCTCGCTTTTAAACGCACTGAAATGTCTTTCTGCATCAACCATCTGTGCTGGCGGGCCAGATTTTATACCATTGTAGAAATGCTATGTTGGACCGCGCAAAATCCTTCTGAGGGCCACAAATGGCTTTGGTCTTTGTGCCTATTTTACCTCTGGTGCACCTTAGGGCTCTGTACTTAGTCCTTTGTTATTTTGTCTTCACGTGTTCATGAAAGGGATAAATTAGGCTTTGTTTAAATGGATTATAAATCATCTTTGGTCAGGCAGGTTGGTAGAAATTACTAGAACCATTTGCAAAAACAGCAGAAACTCTTTTACAGAACAGTGATGGATCTGGAACCTAGTTAGAATCTCATTTATAACCATCTACATCATGTTGCCTTGTGTTGCAGGTGCAGTCGCTTCCAGTCTGAAATCAAAAGGCTGAAGATTTCATCTCCTGTGCGAGTCTGTCAGAACTGCTACTACAACCTTCAGCATGAGCGAAGCGTCGATGACGGCTGCAAAAACTAGGTCCACCTGACAGGGGAGCAACCACCCGAAGAGTGCTTCATTCCTCCATCTGCCCTCCATGTAACCTGAAACTTCCCAGAATCCCACCTTTCTAACCTCTCAAGCGTCAGAATGTTTGATTTGCACGGAGATGGGGACCAGATCGAAAAGGAAAATGTGGGAAAGAAACTCAGCCATCACTTTAACCACATGCACTCATCATCTGAAGGGGAAAAAAAGTGAAGCAGCTCGTCTGAATCAATCACTCGCCGTTTTCGCTTAGCATCCAGGAGCAGATATCCTTCTCCTTGTGTCACGGAAACCATTTTAAAAAAAGACTTGTTTAAAGTGTAAATACTTAACCACGGCCTTTTTAACTCTGCAAACAAAAATTAGAACAGCTTGCTTGTAACTTAGCGTTGTGACTAACCACTCCTTGCTTTAAAGAAAACCAACTAAAGATTGTGTGTAACCTGCGTCAAAAGCCACAGCGAGTTCAGAGGACATACGGAGGGATATGAATGTCAAAATCTCATGTCTGTGGGTCAAGTCATGCAAAAATAGCTTTTTTATATAAATAATTTTCTGATCACCTTGTTTACAAAATGTGAGAGAGATTGATCATGAAATTCAGTTTTTTTGCCAAATAGTTTCTATTTTTAAACTTATCATCTGCTTCTGTTTTCCATTTGGAGGTTTTCATTATGGTTGCTGCTGCACTCTGAAAACTGGATGTCATCAGTTCCGATTTTTAAACATATCACTCCGTTTATTTAGTCTGTTTTTACGAAATCCAACAAAAGGCTGAGATTCGTTTAAAATGTGAATTTATTTACCGACACGCTGAGTTTTTTTTCCACATTGCAGTCCAAGCAGCTTTTTAAAAGCACACAGAAAAGGGACATCTTTATATTTTTACAGCACTCAGCACAATCTATGTTCAATTCTAGCTGCAGCCTAACTGAAGAGAGAAGGCATAGATTATCGCGTTTTGAAATGAGGGGTTTAGCATTGAGTCCACTTTTATTTTTGTGGTCAAATATTGTCCTAGCCCAGCAGAGATGGTGATGGGGCGTTTAAAAGGGACAATAAATGCAGCTAGTGTATTTTATATTTATTTACTGACACTTCGATCAGCTCAAACTTTTACAAAAACATGGAGGGTTGCAGCAACATTTATTCTTCTGATTGTCCCGTTTTCATGTCCTTAAAGGACACAATTTAATGAACTAAAGTTTTACTACTTTTAACGTTTTATTTTGTTCGTAAAATTTGATTGCTTCGTACAACTGCAGTTGTATGCTGATGACTACGTTGTATTTCATAAAGTCTGTCGTGTCTTAGAGAGAGCTGAGCCAGAAACCTCTTGATTACTAGTCGGTTGGCAGTCCGACCCTCGCCTGTAAATATGAAATATTAATGATGACCGAGACAGAACGAGATCCCGTTAAGAGTTTCTTCATCCAATGGGGAGGTCGGAGTAGATCCTCTGCGTAGTCCGTTGAGGTGGTTCAGGGATCTAATTAGGACGACTCTCTTTTGGGGTTTTACGGACCTCTCCTACTAGGAGAAGATCCAGGGAAAAACACAGAATATATGTCATTTCTGGAGTTCAGACCTCTTGGGAATGAGCTGAAAAGTGTTGATCTTCTGGACCTGTTATCCCTACAACACTAATATCGAATAAGCAGAAATTGTAAAGAAGGATAAGGAATATTTGACCCAGAAGTTTAGCTAGATCAGGGCTCTGGAGCCACATGAGGCTCTTCATGCTCTCCTCCGTGGCTCCTAATAACTCTGGCCATAAATAATAAATAACTGAGCAGTGTTAAGGTAATAAAAATACTAGCTTCATAATGTTTTTTTTTCCTGTGTGTTTTCATGCTATATCTGGATTGGATTTCCAGATGACACTAATGGTGCGATCAGTTGGTATCGACTATCTGCTAGTTTTTCCTCTTTCATTTCACATAAATATGCACACATTATATAAAACATAAAAATAGAAATAAAATTATTTCATTTAAAATGTAAACAAATTCTCTATGTAGGCATTTCTAAAAAATGTCTTTTTTTCAAAGGGCCATGTAGCTTTGGTGGCTCTGAGCAAATTTCATAGAGAGGATTGATGTGGTTCTTTGGACCATAAAGATGGCGGACCCCTGATCTAAATAGAAGATTAATGTATCCTGCCTTTACTTTAACCAGCGGTTATTTTAGTTTAGATGAGCTGTTTAATTGCAGTGTGTGAATTCAACCTAAATGTCTCATTTGAAGTAACTTGATCCTTATTATTTAACTGCCTTCTTCCATCTCCTCACCCTTCTTCTTTTCCTTCAGCTTCACATTCAAGTCCTACATTATTTGGAGAACTTTGATCCGTTCGATTCCCACCAGATCCCAGCCGTTTGCCATAAAAACACACACACTCTTTTGCATACTGTAACTCAGTGCAATCATCATCATCATCTCGCTGAAAAGGCCGTGTTTCTTTACACTTTGTAGAAAACAAAAAGCGGAGAGGAATGATGAGTTTTTACTGACGCAGGTTTACGTTGTCATTTCAACAGAGAGGTGCATTTCACTGCAGATAGATGAACTGTACAGAGTATTTATGCAATTATAACTGGTTTTAGATTTTTTTTAATTATTTCAGCAAGTTTTGTTACTTGTTGCATGTTTTATTAACACAGCTGACTTTCTGTGTCAGTGTATTGTACATGTTAGATTTTTTTGCT
Source organism: Crenichthys baileyi (assembly GCA_036173005.1). Classification (NCBI taxonomy): domain Eukaryota; kingdom Metazoa; phylum Chordata; class Actinopteri; order Cyprinodontiformes; family Goodeidae; genus Crenichthys; species Crenichthys baileyi. The sequence goes on from JAHHUM010003032.1 coordinate 22,101, forward strand.
GGATTTCTGCTTTTGTTTTTATCTCCGAGGCATTGACTGATGAGCGTCCGACTGACGCAGACCCCGTTCGCGGCTTCGGGTGGACTTTTGTACTCTTCACGGAAAGAAACTATGAACTAATGAAGAAACGAAGAAGGAAAAAAAGAGGAAAATCCTGGATTATTTTGGTGGTCTGGTATTAGACTGCGTTACTACAGTATCTGGTGTGCAATCTGTGATAGCTGAATGTTCCTTGTATCTTTGTGTTCACTACATCCTACGAGAGAAAACTTTAAAAAAAAAAAGAGTAGAGTAACACCCACGTCCCTTTTACAGGAGCAACATGGTTCAATAATGCAATAGAGCTGGTACTTATTTTCATTTCAGTTCAATAAATAATTGCTGTTTACCACCAAAGGCTTTCGTCTCTGATTTAGGAACATTTACAGGATTGTTCATTAATTACTGTTAGATACGTTTCTTTTTATTCTTCAGATTTTTCATCATAGTCTTCTGTTTGCTGCTTCTCCAACAGTGTCCAACAGGATCGTTTTCCTGCTGAGAGCAGAAATTATGGTTCCAATATTTACAACAAGTCGTCCAGGTCCTGAAGCAGCAAAGCATCCCCAGAGCATCACACTACCACTGTCATGTTTTACTGTCATGGTTCCAAAAAGGTCCACTTTTGTGTCGTCAGTCCACAAAATATTTTTCCAGAAGTCTTGGGGGAACATTACGTTGCTTTTTGGGACATGTGAGACGGGTCTTTGAGTTCTTTTGGTCCTTCTGGCCTTAAAATTCTCACGTGCATGCAGCTACTTTTCTTGTTGAATCATGAACTTTGATTTTATGCAAGTGTGGCTTGCAGCGCTTTAGATGATAATGTGGGTCTTGATGACCTGGAGGAGTCATGGATGCAGTCTGGCAGTATTTTGATAGTCTTGCCACTCTTGGGACAGTTCTTCACTGTCCCATGTTTTCTCCATTTGTCGATCGTGCTTCTTACTGTGCCCAACTTTAGTCTCAAAGCCTTAGAAATGGCTTTGAAGGACACGGCCCATGTATAGAGAGGCTTTGGCCCTCGATGCAGCTGTCCCCTGGTTCGAGTCCCAGCCACAGCAACCTGTGCTGCATGTCTCCCTATCTTCACCCCATTTCCTGTCTGCCTACTTTTAAATAAACAAGACAAAGGCCACTAGTGCTGCAAAACAAATCTTAAAAAAATGGATTTGTAACCTTTTCAAGACCGATAGATGTCAACGAGTTTGTTTCTCATTCGTTCTTGAATTACTCTAGATCGCTTTTTAAAATCTTTTATCCTACTTCATGCTGTCGGACAGGATCTATTCATGTGATTTCTTCATTCTGCTGCAGTTATCAGGCCTGGTTGTGGCTAGAGAAGGTGAACCAAAAAACATGGTTAATCACAGTTAATATAACTATACTCGTGTTACTTTTTCAGTCAAGGCCTGGTTGGTTTGGATAGTGTTTTTTACCTTGGTAAATGAACTCATTATTTAAAAACTGCGTTCTGTCTGAAACATTTTGGTGTGAGAAAAAAGCACTGCAAGCTGGACTTCCTATAACTGATACATGTTCCAGTGTTTCTAAACAATCACAGTTTAGGTTCTATGATTTTTGAGATTTTACCAATCAATATTCAACCGATAATGTCACATGCTTTAGGTTTTTATTCTGCTAAACATTTTGATTTAAACTACTATGCTGCCCTTCTCCACATGTATGATGTCTACGAGGCACAGGCATTTTTATCTTCTTACATCCAGGGTGGGTCCCACTGCGACAAGACGTACGGTTTTCCATCAGATCCCTCCAGAGCACGAAGGAGATATGCCTAAACTCTAACTCGCTCTTTCAGGTTTGAATTTTCCTTTAACTTGTCCTTTCTTCCACCTGAAAAACTCTGCAGACACATATGTGTGATTATCCTTTAGCATGTATTGGAAAAATGAAAAGACGCCCTGGTCTAAATGAAGCAATATTAGCCCAAAGCATGATTCTACCTCCACTTTGTATTGACGTGGGCTCCTCAACCTATCTCTAAGGGAGGCCCCGGGGACATTCCCTCGGAACGTTCAAGGGAGACCTCCAGGAGGCATCCAGTAAAGATGCCCGAGCCACCTCAACTGGCTCCTCTCGAGGTGGAGGAGCAGCGGCTTTACTCCGAACTCCTCCCGCATGGCCGAGCTCCTCACCCCATCTCTAAGGGAGTGCCCAGCCACCCTGTATGCGGGATCTTGTTCTTTCGGTCATGACCCAAAGTTCATGCCCATAGGTGAGGGTAGGAACGTTGACCAACCGGTAAATCGAGAGATGAAACGAATGTGACTGTAATGAATTGTATTTGAATCTGTTTTTATGATTGAATATGGATTTATTTGATGCCATTTTTCTGGATGTGGGATTGGACCTTTAAGACTAAGTTTATTCATATAGCTCCGAAGACATTTGGAGCTGAATGAATCTGAATTGAACTATTGCGTTTAAAGAGGGCAGACCTCCACAGATCAGGTTGGATTTTGTGTCGGTGAGTTTTCTCTTTATAATCGATGCAGGACGTGTGTTTGTATGTTGGAGTCAGTCCTCACAGGTTCTTACTGCAGAGAAGCAGAGCAGGTTAACCCAGTATGAACTGAATGGAGGGTGAGACGCAGCAGCAGAATGAAGTTAAACAAATAAATCCAGACTAAAGGTTCCCTGCACTTCAAATTAAAACTAACTGCCAGACCATTATTTTAAAAGTAGCTAATGGTGCGCATTTCTGCCAGATTTCATAGAACAGGATGAGTTTAAACAGGTTAAAGGTGTACAACTTAAAACACTCAATTCTCAAGGTAAAACTGATTGGAAAACAAATAATTAAATGGGCAAAAGTATAATTAAAACATTTTGCAATGATGAAAATACTTTGATTTTTTTTGTCAGAGGAAAAAGTTCTGTTCAGCATTTTAAGCTATCTTTACCATAAAAATGCTTTTCTTATTATTATTTGAATGTAAATCATAATTTAAACATGGCTTGCAATTTGGGATAAGAAATTCCTAAGTATGCATCTTTAACACGAGAAAAATCAGTTTATGGTGAAAAAATATAAACATGGTCATCAAATGTAGTATTTTATGGATGCGTGTTATTAAAGTGCACTGAAGTAAGACCCTCCTTGTTCAATTACCAGCAAACATGACACTCTTTTTTTTAACAATTCACTAGAAAATTATGTCTGAGGTGCAAACTCACCCATTTTTTACCAGATGTAGAGGAGAAAGGAGCCACAGACGTTTGTGTCAACTGATGCTTATGATCATTCACAGTTAAACATGTGAGGCAAGTTAAAGCTCTGCGATGCCAGAGCTGCATTTGTTCAGAAATATACTCTGGATAAACTAATGGGTTTGATTTCTTGGGAATGATTGTTTTCCAGGAAAAATATGCATGTCTTAGAGAAGCATTTATTTATTTCAGTCATTTTGTTATTGCTATTCTGTTACTGTAATCATTATTGGGGGTTTATAATGGAGATACAGTTGCATCTTAATAAATTTGAATATCATTGAAGAGTTATTTATTTCAGTAATTCAGTTCAAAAAGTGAAAAACTGGTATATAGATTCCCTATATTGGATTATTGTGGTTTACAGCGAATGAAAACACTAAATTATTAGGAAAACAATTATTCTGAATGCAGGTATGTCATGTACTGTACAGTAAATGGATTCAGTACTTGAGTGGCAGAGATGTTAAGGAAGCCCAGGTTGCTTTAATTGTGAAATTTAGATTGCATGCAGTGTTGGCTCTGTTGTCTTTCATCATCTGGTCAATGCTCCATAGATCCTCGGTGAGGTTTAGGTCTTTTAGCACAGTAATATCATGGTCATTAAAGCAGGTATTGGTACTTTTAAAAGTGTGGTCCAGTAGGACTTGGCACCTGAATTCAGCATCCTTATCAAGCTTACCAGAAGAGGGAAGAGTGAGGTGCTGGTTTAAATTAAATAATGCAACAGTTTGAGTGTATGCCCTGGACATGTCTGTGTGTGGTGGCTCTTGAAGCACATATTCCAGCTGCAGTGCACACCTTGAATCTCCACCAAACTCCTGAATAGGCTCTGCTTCACAATCCTCTTAGAGCTCATCCATGTTGCTTGCACACCTTTTTTCTACCACAGTTTTACCTTCCACACAACTTTCCATTCATATGGTTCAATGTAGAACTGTGTGAACAGCCAGCTTATTGAACAAGGACCTAATGTGGCTTTCCATCTTCATTGAGGGTGTCAGCATGGCCAACACATACTATTTCTGTATTAAAAAGCCATTTTTATTGGTCTAATGTATTATTCTAAATTGATATTTGGGTTATCATTAGCTGTAGGCAATGTTCATCAAAATGAAAGAAATAATTGAAATATATCACTCTGGGATAAATGTACATATGTGTTTTAATCATATTGCTGATGTAAATGAACTCTTTAGTGATGCTTTAATTTATTAACTTTACAGAAAGTCACATCAAAAATCCGACATATCCCTTTAAATTTTAGGGAACCAAGGAAAATCAGACGTCTGGAGAAAGCTTTTATTTTGAAAGCACGTACCGGAACCGGTGTCTCCATAAAATCCTGTGCTTCGCAGCAGTAGCAGGTAAAACAGGGACTGCGGTGGTAAACAAACAGGTAGAGCAGCCTTCCCGTCCCGCGGATCTGTGCTCTCGGCCCCGCTTGACTTTCAGAAAACTTGACCTTCTTCACGGACCACCTCTGGGTTCGAACCAGATCTAAAATCTCGGACTCCGGCTTTTAAAAGCCCTAGGCTCGTCCCCTCCCTCGCCCTCCCCACCTCCCTGCCCTCTGAGTCGGCTTATGTGACACATTAACGTCCCCGCGGCGAGACGAGCGAAACATGACGGAGCTGAGGAAGCGAGGCGGGGGCGGAGGAGATCCTGACACCGCCGAGAACATCAGCGACAAGGTAAGGTGCACCTTTGGATGTAAGGAGACACCAGTATCACCGTGAATCCAGTCCCCGGCTTGTTGTTTTGGGACGGCGGGTTAGCCAGGCTGGTTAGCAGTCCGGTTAATCCAGCGTCGGCCGCAGCGGAGCCACGGAGGCGGCCCAGAGTGAGAGCAGCTGGGCTTCTGGTGGGACGTTCACCCCCTTCATGAGGTGGACCCATCAATGTCAGGCTCCCATTGACTCATAATAAATGTATCATCCTAAAGTTTATTTCTGGATTAAATACTGCCCTCCTGGTTTTAATTAACGAATGAAAAATAATGGCCTAGTTAAAGGCTCTGATTGATAAGAATCCCTAAATATCTCTCAACTGAAATGATTGTACTTAAAGGTTTTAGTCTCAGTCTCTTATTCTAAATTATTTCAAAGCTTTTCCAGAGGAATAGTAGTGGATCTACACTGGAAAGCACATATTTACACGCTCTGTATGAAATAAAAACTTGAACTTGGGTCAAACCTTTTAGGTGTCCTCATACAAGCTTCTTACAATAGTTTGCTGGAGTTTTGGCTCATTCCTCCTGTCCAAACGTCTGTAGCTGAGTCAGTTGCCGCCATTTTGCTCACAGAGTTTCTTTGGGACTAAGGTGATGGACACTCCAAACATTCCCTTTGCTGTTTTTAAGCCACTTTGTACCTAATTTGAAGGTATGCTTTGGGTCATTGTCCATTTTGAAGACCCATTTGAGTCCAAACTTTTTAATTTCATTGCTAATGTCATCAGATGTTGCTTCAATATTTCCATGAAATGTTCGTCCGTTATGATACCATCTATGTTGTCTGAAGCACAGCAGTCCCTCCTGCCGCAAAACAGCCCACAACATGCTGCATCCACCCCCGTACTTCACAGTTGGGATGTTGTTCTCAGGCTTGCATCTGGTTTTGTTTCAGTGATGTCACACAAGGAAGCAGTTTGGTTAAGCTGTTGTTTTAAAATGGATTCAAGTAGGACCCCAATTAACTCAGGTCTTGTGATTTAACCTATCAGAAGCTTACAAAGCCATGACATCATCATCTCAATAATCTTGGAGTATGTAAAAGTTTGACCTTGAAGAAAGTAACAAAAATTTCCCCCTCATTATTCCAGCATTTAGCACGTCGCAACCATTTTGTTAATTGTTATTTACCTGAAACAGGAAAAGTTATAAACGGATAATAATTTACCTGCAGTAGTTTATTCTGCCAGCGTCTTCCCTTTAAAACAGAAGAACGTTACGTCAGTTTCGTTCACACTGCAGGGAAATCCAACCTGCTCCACTAACCGCCATTTTTAGCGGTTCTGCTCCCTTTCTTCGTCCTGTTATGATTTTGGTCATAATATCGTCGGCTCCCATTGCTCAACAATTTAATAACACAGAGGCACCGATATCCATTATTCTGTGAACAGTGAGCTGGTGTGGGACGTCTAGGTTCTCCTTCTGCGCATGCGGGTCGCTTTGGGGGTCGTTAACCGTTCAGACTGACTAGTAGTTTACGAGCTGCAGTTTGAAGGTAGCCTAATCGCCTTCTGTCCGTCTCTGGGATTTCTGAGGACCTTTTGGAGGCCTGGAGAACCATTCAAAGCCACTTTAAATGACTCTTTGTCACTGAAAGCAAATTTTAAAGAAATTGGATGTGGAATAAAACCTTTGCAGTATTTTGCATGTTAGCAAAACCCGTCAGCTGCCTTTCTGGGTCTTATAACTGCCTTCTCCAGTTCTCCTCTTGTAGTTGCTTGTACATGTGGTAGAACTTGTATTTCAACATCTACAGTGTTTGACAGTTCAGATGAGATGCATGTAGAGTAAACCGTGTTAGGAAAGACTTGCACCGATTAAGCAGTGCGGTCTACCTCAAGGTGTTTCAGTTATTAGTCCGAATCTCCACCTTTTTCTTGTGAAAGAGACTAGAAGAAAGAAACTGTGCAATTAGGAGAAAATGAACCTGGTGCTTTTAATGTCTCTTAAAGGAAGGTTGTCGGTGCTTCTCATTGGTATGACTCAGCTCGTTGCACGGCTTCTGTTTGGGCCTTAAACGATTGCTTTGCTTTGGTTCACGCTCTGCAGCTAAATCCTAAACGGAGCTTTTTCACATGAGCTGCATGTTTACGGCGTGAAAAACGTCCCACACAGTCCTCTCTTACTGGTGGCTTTTATTTTTACGGGTCAGTCGGCCACATTTGGGTTTCCACTGCACGTCTGTGTCTGCCACTTCTCCACCGTGCTGTGCTGCCGGGTCTGCAGCATCTGCTTCAGACTTCACATGACAGTTGACCTTGGTGGGGTTTCTGCAGGCCAGCTGGTCGGTCGTGGTGCCTACAGCAGCGACGGCGGCACTGGAAACAGGCTCCACTGGTCTTAGTTTCAGTCTGCTCAGGTCTTCAGTTTAACATTTACAAATATTTGTGCAGAATTCACAAGTTCTGCTTCACTAAACCTTGACGTCAGGATACATTTTTATTAAAACTGAGATCAGGGCTCTCTGTCAAGTGCAGCTGCTAGAGCCACACAATGACAGCATCACTGTGATGAATTCAAGTAAACAGACTGATGAAACAAATGATTATTGGAAATAAAATGATGAGGAATTAAAATGAATTATAGAGGATTCAGAAGCTGTTTCTTTGGCCCATTGTCCTTTTGCAACATCAACTTGTGTCCAAGTTTTAACCATCAAGCTGTCGATTTGAGATGAAGTTAAATAATGTGAAGATAGTCCTGAAAGAGCCCTAGAGCATCATGCTGCCACCGCCATGCTTGACAGTTGTCTGTCTCCTGGCACAGACCCAGCCTTTAGACATAGTTTACACATTTCCAGTTAGGTGGAGGTCAGGGCTCTGGGAATAAATAGAAACTTTGAGTCTTCTCTTCAACCTGCTAAGGGACATTTAACCCAAATAATGAATGGGAGCGTATGTGTACACCTGAGTATTTATTGTAAAAAAACAGGATTTTTGACCTGATTTAAATGTTTGCATGAATAAATACTTGAAATCAAGCTTGAAAGAGGATCCACGCAGACTGTGCAGATGTTCTGAGGCTCCTTAACTCGGCTTTAAAGGAAAGTTCAGCCTAAAGTTTAACTGACAGGTTAAAGCCATGAATTAAAGAAACAATGTTCCTGTTTTCTTATTGATCCCGCAGTATTGATTTCTCTCCCTCCTGGCCGTGTTTCCTGCTGAAAGCTTCTTATTGCTTCATGCAGCAGTTTGTCAAAAAAAGCAGATCTGTTGAAAAGGGAGATGTTGCTCTGAGCAGGTCATCCTTCAGGTCAGTGTTTACTGCTGATCATCCGTCTTCTCTCCAGGATCAGGAAACTTGTGTAGGCTGTAGTTTAATTGGTCCTTTAAAACCCAACCACTGGAGGCATCTGATGGTCTGAACCCCACAGATGTTTAACCACAGTTATTTGCTGCTTCTTCACCCTTCGTTTACTCAACAGCTGAATCGCCTTTACAAATGAAGCGTGAAGCCGATTCTAATTTTGGAGGATTCAGATTTTCTTTGGAAGGATGATAACGCATGCAAACTTTAATTCAACCGTTGAACTTTAACAAACATGGACCATAAACGGAAAAATGTGCTACAGTTTCTTTGACAGAGGTAACATTTTGAGTATTTGAAGAGATTAGAAGATCTCCCCCTTTTATGCCTCAAAGCATATGCTCCTAAACTTTATCCAGTTAGTTTTATTTTTCTAAACTCAGAACAGATCCTGAAAAGACCGTGGTGTTTGATGACACACGTACTGACTGAAAAAGTAGAAGTAATCAGTTCTTCTGAGACTAAGGAACTAATGAAAAACTGATATTTGAGGATCTGACCTGCCTGTCAATGGTCAGATACCAATAAAGAAACATTTTCTGACTTCGATCATTGGCTGATTGGTTGGTTCATCTCTAATCATAACGTATCTGGTCTGAAAAGGACAAATAATTGTCTAACTAGGCATTTGTCAAGGAGTTATTTTACTTTGAACCTGTTAAACAAAACATAAGAGTTTTTCCTGATAATCTCGGTTCTGGATCCTCCAGTCACTGTACATCGACACAGTCTGTCGCCCACAGAACCTGAGTTAAAAAGGTGCACTTTGGGCCGCGTTGTGGCATTATTCAGTGTTTCAGTAACTAGCTGTACAACATGAATGTATAGATTTTACATTTTTTTTTCCAAACTTTATTTGCTTTTTAACGGAGATTGTAGTCATGAAAGATTACAACAAGATTGGACATGTAAAGCAAACTGTACACTCCTTTTATGAACATACAGATTTTTAAAACCATGTAATAAGCATGTTTTAGCAGCTGATTAATGTACATCTGCTCTAGTTGAACTCGCTGCTATTCTAAAAGGTCTCTCATGCAAGAGGGAAAATACTTCTTTAACTTGCTGTTAAATCAGCCAATAGAGACCATTATTCTTTAATTAAAGTCTAGATTTTCTTTCTAACACGCCTACCTGCTGGTGTTCGGCATTTTGACACCACGTTGGGCAATTAACTGAAGCCATTTAAGGTAAATTTTCATTTTGATAGTTCTTTTTATGCAAGGTCTTTCAAAGTGTAAAAGCTTTGCTATTCTGATGTTTCTCCTTTGATTTTGTGTATGAATGGTGCTATATAAAGAAACTTGCCTTGCCTGCTGTTGGTTTTTCCAGGTACTCAGACACCTGGGATTAGTCTGATCCCGTGCTTGACTCACATTTGAGGTTTCTTTTGGAGTTCGGCTGTCTGGTGATTAAAAAGCATCTGATAGACTCGATAAAGTGATATAAACGGAAGCCGGGACCAGTTTAATGTTATTAATGCAAAGACATATCGAGAAATTCATCGTTCACAATAATACACAGAGGCATGACTGCGAGTAGAAATCCACATTACACCTGTTTCTTTATCCACTCACCAACTAATGTAACCCACCCCACTTCTTTCCCATTTTGTGAGCTAAGAACGTCTGTGGACTTTAAGCTCTGTAATTTAACCCTGATGACCCCATTTAACCACACTCGGCAGCGTTTCAGTAAGAGAGCCCATGAAAGGTAAAAGAAGATGTCGTGGAGCAACAGAGAGTCTCTCCAGTTAAAAATGGAAACGTCATGCTGAAGTGGAAGTGCAGCAGGTTCCTTTAGGGGGGAAAACTCGTCTCCAGCTCACCTCATTATGATCAAACAAACGTTGTTACCTCAACAACAAAAGTTTGAGAGAATTTATTAGGTTTCACTTTGCATAAATATTTGTAATCAAACCTTTTAACATATATGATTGGAGGACACTGATGATCCTAAAGCTTTTTTAGTGCCAACAATTCAGAACAGTTGCTGCTGGAATCTGAAACTTTTTTTAACTGGAAATAAAACGTGTAACTCTGTACTTTTTTAAGTTTTAACTCAGATTAAATATTTCTTATTATTTAAAGGCTTTGAACTGTTTCAGCCCTCCTACCGTTCAGTTTAACGAGGTTTTAGAGAACTGAGCACAGGTTCTTAGTCAGGTTAGGATCTGGAGAGATTACATATCACAGGTCCAAAATTCCACTGTTGTGATCATTTGGCCACTTTTCACTTTTTGCCTTGGGGCACGTTGCTCCATCCTGTCCATCATCAATCTGCAGATCACACCAGATTGTATCTGAGTGTTTGGAAGATGTTGCTCTTGCTGGAGGTTTTGATCCCACTCTTTATTCCTGGCACTGTTCCTGCCAGTGTTGAGCAAGCTCTGCACTGGTGGCAACAGGATTCTGTAGTCTCCTATGGGGGGCCTAAACCCTTTATCATTTTAATTGAACTTCTCACCTTGCGGTTTTCTGCATTAGAGGCCATTTTAATATAATGTAATGGAGGTAACCATTGGTAACCACGGAGGCAATGATCACAAGCTGGAGTGCAAATATGTTTGCAACATTTTATAGAAGGACCTTGGTCCTCTCAGGTTAAACTCTGCTACTTTCTTAACATTTACATGTTTTCGTCTCTCCTGCTTCAATCACTTTCTTGAACGGACAAAGCTGTTGACATTTATCTTCCTCGTTTTGCAAAAACACTTTTTCTTCATTTGACGTCTGACATATATATGTGTGAGGTGAGGACTCCCTATAATGAGTCAGTATTTAAATATCTGTGCTCTTTTTTGTTTCTTTGTTGTTTTTTTTCTGGCAGGAAGCCGAAAGCGACGACAGGCTGGGCCTGCCAGGCGACGCTGAGGGAGAATGTGACGTTGACTCCAAAACAGAAACTCCAGATGCTCCTGTCTCCACAGCAGACTCAGACAACACTCCAGAATATCTGACCAAAGCTCTGGAGGGGCTTCCGCCCAGGTGCTTATTCCTCACACAGATATGCGTTGAGCGCCAACACCAAATGTTTTCTTGTATCTGATCCTGCGGAGCTTCCTGTGGTCACCGTTCTGCTAAAGTACACACAGATATGGCCAGATCAAGCTTTAGGTGTGACAAACCTTATCAGTTAAACCCAGAGTGAAAAAACATCTCATTTGACCTTGGGGGAATTTGCCACAGATTGCTGTAGACCACTGTAGGAATAATTCAGTTAATTTAGGGTTGCATGTATTAGATCTAAGCAAAAAGTGTCTTACCTAAGGGGATAGTTCTCATTGGGGAGTCGGGCTAATAGCAGGACACAAGATCAGCTGAAACGACACAAACTCTGAGATTTCCCACCAAGTTGTGCAACTGCTGTGTGGCATTTTTTTTACAAGCTGGGGATTGTTTACATTTTTCCTTTTTTAGTACATATGTTTTGTCTTTACAGAAACCTGCTTAAATTGCTGCAGTTGGTATTTCACGTGAAAAGTGATGGCAGCATTTATCAGAGGGAGCTCTGATAATACAGGCATGGACGTCCTGACTGCAGCTTAAATTATATTTACATGCACATGTTGTTATCTTAAGAGACAACATTGTTTCTCACTGTAAGCAGAACAAGCATCAAGAGCTCTTAGTTTGCAAGCTGGCCAAAATGCAAACTCCTGAAAGTCACAGTTGCATCATGTCATTTTCACAGAAATGCTCAGAAAAACAAGAGTGTTACAGTAACTCACTAGTGTTTCTACACTCCGGATGTTGTTTGAATTATTGTTTTACCTTAATAGTGCAGTAAAAGACCATGTTCCTCCCATTTAAGAACAACTGCAGATTAATTGGGGCTCAGATTAAAGCGGAGATATTTTTAGTTGAGAAAACATGTAATAGTACAGTGATCACATACAGGAACACAAACACGACACATATACAGAAGCCTCAGTCCTCGACGCAGCTGTCCCGGGTTCGAGTCCCGACCCGGAGACTTATGTTGCATTTCTTTCCCATCTCTTCACCCCACTTCCTGTCTGAAATAAAAAAAACAATAACGGACAACTAGTGCTGCTAGAAAAACAAAAATCCTGCTTTTTTTTGTTACGTTTCAACTACTAACTAGTGGCCTACTACCCAGATGGAAAATGGGCAGAGAGAGAAGGGAGGGATTATGCAGTAAAGCTCTCGAGGCCGGGAATCGAGCCACAGATGGCTGCGGCAAAGACTGATAGCCTCCCTATTTAAGGGTGTCCACTCTACTGCTACGCACCGACCAACTTCAGCGTCGATTGATTACCTGTGATTAGAGGCACCGCCCCACTTCATTGTACTTTGTTGGTTCTAAAGGATAGACCAACAAAACATATTTCCATCCTCTCTCCATGTTCAGATGATTGACTGAACAGCGCTCTGTAAGATGTTCAAAGCTTGAGATTCGGTTTTAGAATCTAACCCTTCTTTAAACTTCTCCATAACGTTCACCCTGACCTGCCTGCTGGGTTCCTTGGTCTTCATGATGTTGCTGGTTCACTAAGGTTCTCTAACAAACCTCTAATGCCTCCACATTGATTTATACTGAGATTAAATTACACACAGTTGGGCTCAGTTTGATAGGTGGGTGACTTCTGATATTATTTAGGGCCACCTGAGTTTTTTCACACAGTTTTTTCCCTAACTTTGTGTGGGTCTATCACATAAAAATCAAATAAAACGCCCTAAAGTTTGTGGTTGCAACCTAGTAAAATGTAAAACTATTCTTTTTTAAGATGTTCAAAAACAAAGTGAAAATTCCCACATTTTAGGCTCACCAAACTGTTCCTACATAAGGAGACAAAGATTATTGGGGCAAATATCCCTAGTGTGACTGTTCAGATGATATGAATAATGGTTGATTTGTAAAAGCCTGCCAAGAATAATTAGTTTACCCGGATGAGGAGTTTGTTTTGATATGCTGCTGCTTGACGGTGATAAACACAGGAAAGATAAGACCCTGAAGCGATAAACGGATACAGGAGTAGAGATATAAACACTATAAAGTGGAAAGGCCCTCAGCAACATGAATGCAAATTGACAATGGGCTGTTTTGTGTACAGTGAAGGAGTGGAGGGTGTGGCCACTGAATGACTTGCAGGTCACTGTGGTTCATCGAGTCAAAGGGCGCCTCTGCAGCTGAAGTTCTGCAGAGAGATGTGTGGATAAACGGGCTGCAAAGGGAGAAGGAAACCAGGATGAAGCTGAAGTTAAGGAGCTAGAATAGATTCCAGACCACATAACCTCGTATTAAGTTGCAGAACATGATCAGTGGGAGGTTGATGGAATGAGAAGCAAACAAACCCAAACAGTAGTGGAAATGATCATAGATGAATGGAGCTGCATGAATGACAGCAGAGATGAGATGAATGGGTTTGAAGGTGGAGGGATACCGAGCAGTCAGCACTGAGAGCTTTTCTCCTGATGCAGATCTTTTCCATTCATACAGCAGACGGCAACCTCTGTGGCCCGCTTGGCTCCTGTTATGTCGGTTCTGATTTGCTGTGAAAGTTGTGCCTCAAAGCGACGAATATGAAGCCTTTTCCAGCAAGAACAAGTTAGCAGTATATTTGTTACATCACACAGGGCTGTTAAAAAGTTTTTGCACCCTTACAAATTTTTTACTTCTGTTTTTTATCCAACTTCACTGTTTCAGATAAAAAAATATTCACTGGTAGACAAAGAAAATCAGAGTAAATACAAAAAAGTGGTTTTCAAATAATGGTTTTATCAAGCGATAAAAGCTGCCCCACCCACACCTCAACTGATTAACAGTTACCTGAGATTACCCACATTTTCTTTGATTCATGTTGACACTTGGCTGGATGGTGGGCCAGTTGGTAGCACTGCTGCCTTGCAGCTAGAAGGTCCTGGGTTTGAATCCCAGCTCTGCGTCTTTGGGCAAGGAGTTGGCATGTTCTCCCCGTAGATGTATTCTCTCTGCGTAGTCCGACTTCCTCCCACAGCCAAAAAACATGACAGTTATGTTAACTGGCTAATGTAAATTGCTTTGGTTTGAATGTGTGTGCGTGGTTGTTTGTCCTGTGTGTCTCTGTGTTGGCCTGTGTTGGACTGGCTACATGTCCAGGGTGTACCCAGTCTCTCACCCAATGACTGCTGGAGAAAGGCACCCTCTTTTATGTGAACTGATGGCCTGGGGAGGCTTTGCTTCTTCAGCAAGTGGTCCAGTTCTTAAAGCAAGTGGTCCAGACTTGGACAAAGAAAATAAGATTCTGGACTGGCCTAGTCAAAGCCTGGACTTAAATTAGTTTGTGATGCTATGGTGTGAACATAAACTGGCTTTTAATGCTGGAAAATCCTCCAAAGTGACTGAATTGAAATAATTAGCGAGGAAACTTTATCGCTTATTTGGTACCTTTTCGCGTAGGGCCAGTTTGATTTGCGAGGTAAATAATATTTTATGCCGCTGTAGGTAGGTGAAAATAATGGAAAAACTATATTTAAGCACAGAAGATCAAAAACAGTCTAGAAATCATCAGGTCTTCTCTTAGTAGCATCTTTGCAAATCAGCACTTTAATTAAATAGGTGACATATCTTAGCTTGTTCAGCTCTTAGGTCAAATCGGCGGTTGGATTCTGCTAATCATGAACTTGGGTTGTAATTCAAATTTGATGCCTCTTCTGTTGAATGAATTGCTCATTAGTTGTGTTGTGCTGTAAACAGACCTTGTGACTGATATACATACAGCCATACGTTTGTTCTCTAAGCTCTCCGTTCTTCACAGATGGAAGAACTACTGGATACGAGGACTTTTGTCCATTTGCATGATTTCGGGCTTCTTCCTCATCATCTATATGGGACCCATCACTCTTATCTTTGTGGTAAGTTACAGTTAATCATGCGTATAGCATAAAACTTAACTAAAACTGAAGTTGTACTCGAAAGCTGAATAGTTTGAAGTTAGTTAAACCTGTGGAGGGGGTTTCTGGGGCTGCAGCCCATCCTCATTTTTGATAGCTAACAGATAAAGCAGCTTAACCTTCCCGAAACTTTGCTGACTGATAATTTTCTGTCAGTCTGACTTCTCTGCTCAGCTCTCTTCTGGTATTTCTCCCGTAGGTCATGTGTGTGCAAATCAAGTGTTTCCAAGAAATTATCACCATTGGCTACAGAGTTTATCATTCCTATGAGCTGCCTTGGTTCCGGACCCTAAGCTGGTAAGAAAAATAGATTTTTATGGTAAACAGTAGATACATTTTAGCATAAATCTATACTGCAGTTTGAAAGCGTCTCATGAAATGAGATAAAAAACTGACTGCAGCTTTCACTTCGTTCTAAAATAGTCTTAAAGTAAACTTTTCTCAAAGAGTTTGTTGTACCAAAGCCCCACCTCTTTAATCTTGCAACAATTTAGCAAAAAAATGAAACATTTTAGGCTGCTGTTGTATACTCATGGTAACCTCGGAATAGCCTGGATTTCCTTTTAAAATGAGCCACACTTCCTTTAACTCATATCCAGGTTTTTTACCATTGATCCTCTATAAAGTGCTGGTCGAAGGTTTACATCCGCTCATCACTAATGTCTGGTTAAATGTCCCATAGCGCAGTGCTGAGAAAGTAAACATAATTTTAAGATTCTGCCTGGATATTTGGCCACTGTTCAGGGCAGAATTCTTGGAGCTTATTTAAATGGATCAGTGTTCTGGCACAGACCCAGCTTTAAAGCATAGTCAACAGATTTTCAGCAACCGGGCCAACATTAAACTCCTAAAATGGCTCTTACCTCAACGCTGTTGGGGTCATTCCAGAAGCTTAATGTTAGCCTGCTTTATCCAATCCAACACCAGTTTAGGTCTGGGTTTGGGATCATTGGTTCTGTTTGGACCCATTGTGTCCAGGTTCAAACCACCTTGCTGTTGTTTTAAGTTGACGTTGAAGAATATGAAGTTTGTCCCCCACTTTCATCATTTCATCAGCCTTGTGCAAGGCACCAGTACTACTGGAAGCATCATGCTGCCACCACCGGGCTTGGCAGCTGGTACACTGTTCCCAGGTTTGAAAGACACACACTGACTCCTCCTAACATACTTCTTGTTATCGTGGCCTCACTGCTCTTTGTTTCTTGTCTGACCGTAAAACCTTTCTCCAGAAGTAGTTGGTCTTGTCCATGCAGGCAGCTGCAAATTACAGTTGTGCTCAAAGATGCTGGTTCTGGAGTAAGTGCTACTTTTTTGGATGGTACCTTTGGATTCTACAGAGATGTTATACTGAATTCATTTTGGACAGTGACACAGCACAAAATGGATAAAATAAATAAGAATGAAGAATACCTCCTAATTCTTCAACATCTAGATGGTTGAAAGTTGAAAGCTGAATTTGTATGTTGTGTAAATGCTCCGCCCTGGATGAGTCTGTCTAAATGAAACTGAGTGGAACTGTAAGTAGTGGAGTGACAAAATCAGTTCATAATTTTCAACCAAACTCTTTCCCGATCAGAACTCAAGTGGCTTGAATTATTAGAAAAAAATCTCCAACACAAACACACTACTGGCACACTTGTGTCAAAGATTAGAAACAGGACGTTCTGCATGTGTTTTAAATTTCCTTAATAAATCACACAAACATACTTGACAGGAAATAAATTATTGATTCCTCATCTATTGATTGTAATAATAAAGTATTAATTATAGTTTGTGAGATTTGCATATTTTGTGGTCTGTGTGCTGGATTCACACCCTCTGAGTCTGGTGTCCTGCTGCTTTTGTTAACACTTTGCATACACACCCACACAAAGCAGATGCGAGCAAAGATCACTGCCATGCTGGAAGTAAATGAATGCTCCCACCAAGGCCACCCCCATAACAGCCCCTCACACACACAAACACTCAGCAGATCAATGTGCAGTAGTGTAAGAAGCACTAGTAGACATAGAAAACCATTGCCCCACACAGAAACAGACAACAGTTTAACACAGGAAATCACAGAAAATTACATAAGGATACTACAAAATGATCAGACCTTTCTTTTTTGCCTTAGGTACTTCCTGATTTGTGTCAACTACTTCTTCTATGGTGAAACAGTTGCAGATTACTTTGGAGCTTTGGTGCGGAGGGAGGAACCTCTGCAGTTCCTGGCTCGTTATCATCGCTTCATTTCCTTCACTTTGTATCTCGCAGGTGAGTCTGTCCTCAAGGACGATACGATTCAGTGTCTTGGAGAAACAAAACATGCCCCTCTGCTTCCACTCACTTGTGTTTTTTTTTTTACAGACAAGCCAATCAGAGCATTAAACAGGGAACAGAAAGATGCCTTTAGGGAAACATGTAGTGTAAACTCTAAACAGACACGATCACATGAACTTATTCATATCCTCTTCATGCTTTTGTTTTTAACGTTCATTTGCTGGTTGGGTAGTTTATTGATCTTATACAAGTTCACATACAGCAATCTCCACACTTCATCTAGGAGAGAAACACAGCTAAGCAGATTAACTCCAGCCAGTTTTCAGGCCTAGAGGATAAAAAAGAGCACATACAGTTAGTTGCAGTAAAAGCTCAGCCAGTAGCTATGTCTAGGAGAGATACATGGTTAAACACTGAAAGACGGGGCAAAGTGTGTCCATCTGTAAGTTGTTAGCAGAACATTACAGGTACATACACAGGTAAACACAGAACTAGGCCAGGTGTAGTTTCTAGGAAGAGAAAAGACAAAGAACATAGAGTTATAAGTTAAAATAACAGCAAATAATACAAAATTGGAGAGTAGTAGGAGAATGTAGCAGAGTGAGGGAAAGTGGTAATTTTGTCCTCCAGCAGCCTAAGCCTATAGTACACTAAAAGAATATCAGAAAAATCTAACCTTTAATATATACTTTTTAACATATAGATTTTATTTAGAAATCCAACATTTTCTGTTACCCTGGGTTGTGATTCCAATGTTGTTTTCTCTTTGATCCACCCAACTTTATTTAGAGAGCACTTTTTAAACACAAGGGAAACTTGAGATGCTGAACAAAGCAAATATGAACATAAAAATGCCATTATAAGAAAAGGAAAGACCAACTAAAAGAAGTCAGTTAAGACTTCAAATTCGTATAAAACAAGATCAATTTGCAAATCAAGAGAATTTATCAAAAGTGATTGAGACGGTTGGGGTTTAAATCGTACTGAAGGTCAGTTCATGTCCATGATAGATGTTAGCTATCTAAGGAGCCAAGGAGCTGGTAAACAAGCTCAGGCATTAGGAGGCATCATCAGTGGAACAATAGGGCTATCAGGCAGTTACCAAAGCACCTCACAGTCAGTCTAAACATTGATGAAAATGTCAGCAGACACAAAGATTCATACAACAGCATTACCAGCTCTTGTTGCAGTTTCTAGGTAGGTGAGCTGTGGGTTTAAATGAGGCCGGGCTGTCGTATCGTGGTACTGCCCGGCCCATGGGCAGAGCAACTATCATTGTAACTTATTTAGTCAGTGATCATATAAAGTTGTGAATTGTTTAATAAAATGCATGTTTCACAAGCCCCCCCTACAGTACACTGCAGACTATTGTGTTTAATCTATTGTACACTGCTGTGTAAAACTGACGGCATGTTGTTTACTCCTTCACAGGTTTCTGCATGTTTGTGCTGAGTTTAGTGAAGAAACATTACCGCCTGCAGTTTTACATGGTGTGTATCAGCAAAGTAACCATCTCCTCTGCTTCACTGCATTAATCCTGCTGTCCATCCTCTTTCTCCGCTCGCCGTTTTTCATGTCAAACTGAGAAGATTTTACTGACCTAATTCAGGCTCCTGACATTTCAGTGCAGAAGTAAAGCCTGCATAGATATGAATTGCTTTAACTTCTCATTATTCATATGCATTTTGTTTTTTGTCCCACATGTTGGCAACTTGTTTACACCACATTTAAAGGCCTAAACACATTTCACTGACCCTCTAAAGGCAATGTACTTTTAAGTGAAGTTATTGTTCCCTCTAAGGCACTGACAATACACAATACACTATTATTCATTTTAGAAATTGACATGCAGAATTTATCGACTCAAATATATAAATGCACCTAAAACATAATTTATGCAATCAACAACTAAACAGCATAAGACCAGCTGGATTTTGGGGTCTTCTCCTGCTGTTCTTGGCTGAATTGGTTTTCATTCAAACTAGTTGGTTTCCTGGCACCACCCAGCTTTCAAACACAGTCCACAAATTTTCCACAGGGTTGAGGTCCCGGCTCTGAAAAGTCTTTTCCTGAAGCTTGATGTTACCCTGCTTTATCCATTCCAGAACCAGCTTTGATGTGTTTGGGATCATTGTCTGAGTGTCAACCATCTAGCTCCTGATCTGACGTGAAAGTGAAGAATTTTGACTTAATACTTCATTATTTAATCCACTTTGTGAAATACACCAGTGCCACTAGCAGCCAAACAGCCCCACATCATGATGCTGCCACCACCGTACCGTTTAGAGTTTGTAAAATGTTCTTAGGTTTGAAAGCCCCACCTTGAATTTAAAACATGGTGTGCTTCCCAGGTGATTGAAACCTGGACACCAAGGGTGTTCCAGCAGGACAGTGATCTTAAACACACTTAAAACCCAAATTTGGGACAGATAAAGGAGGCTAACATTAAGTTTCCTGAACATCCTGCCCAAATCTTCGAACGTAACCCAGTGGAATTTGTCCGAACTATTTCTAAAAGCCTGGTCTGTGCCATGAACCCAACTGATTAAAACTCTACCAATTCTGTCAAGAAGAGTGGTCTGATGCCCGGCCAGAATTATGCTATATTTTAGGTTAAACGGTGCACCTCAACCTTAGTGGTTGAGGCACACTATCTATCCAAATATTAGTGGGAGTGTGTGAATATATTTAGGCCTGTATTATTATTATTATTATTATTATTATAATTATTTTCACCCTGTGTGGATTAGAGAAAATCCACCATAAATTTGAGATTGTGCACCCACCCAATCTGTCTATAATTGTTCGACTATAAAGAAGAAATCATTAAAAGCCCCAAAGGAACTCATTCATGATAATTGTGTTTGGCTGCAACTGTATATGATTATTTTCAAAATATAACTAATTTTGGCTCCTGTATGGTACTGTTTTCATTATGCTGCAGAATTAGTTTGACTTGTTCTTTACTATGCATGCATACTGTCCGTCTGATGCCTGCATGTCTCACTCCATTTTGGTGTTTCTGACACGTTTCAATCATCTCCCTCTGTGGCATGGCGTGGTCAGTGTCATTCACCTCCTCCGTCAGCCTGGGTGGATTCCAGTTATTTCTGACATGAACTCACTTCTAAACAGGCACAGCTACGTTCCAGTGCAGTGAAACTGTGGTGTTTGTGTTTGCCATTCCAGTTTGCTTGGACCCATGTGACCCTGTTGATTGTGGTAACTCAGTCCCACCTTGTCATTCAGAACCTGTTTGAAGGAATGATCTGGTAAGCAGGACACAGATGGATCGATCTGAATGTGGTTGTATATGTGCCGTCACGAGTATTTCCTAACTGTTGTGGTGCTCTTTTATGTTGATGCAGCAGATATGTACTGTAGGAGCGATAAGCAAAATAAACACTATTTAAGCTAACCTAATATTTTAAAAGAAGGATTTTGCCTCTGTACATCATTCTGATTCAGAACAGTTGAGGAGCTCTTGTCTTTGTGTTGTTCGTACTCTGACCTTCCTCTCACTACAGTTGGAATTCCTGCTTTCTAGGTTCATTGTTCCTATTTCCATTGTGATCAGCAATGACATCATGGCGTATCTGTTTGGATTCTTCTTTGGGAGAACTCCTCTTATCAAGGTAAACCACCAACTGGAAAATAAACAGAGTTTAAATATATTTTATTAAAAAAAAATGTATTTCTATGGAGAGAATGTCTGCTTTTATGAAAAACCAACCGAATAGGATGAATTTGCCTGGTCTACAATCATTAAATCCATCACTTAGTGGCAAAGGAGGTATGGGCTTTTCTGCCTCAGCATCAGGGGCCAAGGGGTATGGGGATGCTGGAACTGGGGTGGTGCTGTAGCTAGGTGGACTGAACATATGCAGTCTGGCGTGGGGTTGGAGTTCTGCGGCTGCCGGTACTGAGGCGAGGTTGGAGTGTGTTGGTGGGATTTTTATCTGCTGGTTGACAGTCAGTCAGACCAAAGTACACCATAAAAACTGATTTTTCTCAAATCCCAAGTAGTGCATGGCACTAGCTGAGTAAAAACTTGCAGAAAATAACATTGACTTCTCCTCTCATCCCGTCCTACAGCTCTCACCGAAGAAGACGTGGGAGGGCTTCATTGGGGGTTTCTTCTCCACGGTGGTGTTTGGCTTCATTGTGAGTAATTGAAATGTCACAGCTTCATCACATGTTCAGCATTTCCTCCTAAACAGTTTCAAAGTTCCCGGAGAAGGGCAGAGAAAATAAATCCTCAATTCACTTGTTTCAGGCGATTAATATGGAATCAGAACTCGTGGAGGAAGTCGGTATTTGGCCTTTAAAGAATAATGGCATTGTTGCAATTCCTGTCGCATTCTTTGTTTTCTTACAATTTTGTGCCGCAAAAAAATGATTGACTTTCAAACCAGGATATTTTCCCAAGGAACGATTTCCTGCAGCTTTTCCAGCTTGTCTGATTGCTTAATTTGTTTGAGGAGTTCAGTAAAGAAAGGTAATGTTCTTCACAGATCTTCCAGTTTAGCAGCTGACAGATCCGGTCCATGCATTTTCAGTTGTATTGAGTTCTGGACTGGTTTCTGGCCTAGCCTATAAGTTTTGCCTTTCATGAAGAACCATTTAAGCAGTCTTTGCTTGGTGGGCAGATGCAGTACGATCCTGAAAAAGATGATTCATCATTAGTAAACTCGCACATTTTATTGATTACTAGTTTTGACAGTTCTTGCATAAGAACTCCTGTTCTTCCACACTGAAATCTCTGGAGTCTTGAATCAGTTTTAAGTCTGATTAAGAAGCATAAACTCAAAGGTTCAATATGAATTTTTGCCAGACATTTGTACAGTGATCAAAGTTTAAATATGGAAACTGCAACAACCAAGGATAGATGTGTTGCCTTCAGTTGTGAAGAAACAGCCCAGACAAAAGGCAAAGCTCTCGATTCAGAGTTCCTTCTGTGTTCCTTCGATGCTCCAACCCTCACCTGTGGTTCTGAGGTGCGAGGACCAAAACAATGAGATCACAGATACTATCAGCTGGAATTAGCATCTCTCATAATGTAGACACGCGCCCTGCCTCAGATATGAGGTGAGAAGCTCTGTCAATGCGGTCGAACTTGGATGCAGCCACTAATCCTAAATATCAAAATGAGTCAGGATGCCACCTGGACGTCTTTCTGGGCATGGCCAAATAGGAGGTGTACCCTGATGGACACCAAGAACTTGCAGGACCTCTTCAGCTTTTTGTCATTGGAAAAAAAATAAAAAAAGTGAAACACTCATTTAATGGCAACACATGATTGGTTGAAGGATACAGTGTAGTTATATGCCCCTGGTTTGAAGTTGGGGAACATGAATAGAAAGGTCCCTAGCTGTCAGATGTTTGGGAAAGATGGACGTTTATCACTAACCTCAAAGTAGAAAATCCAATATGGCTGCCCTGTATGTAAAACTGAGTGCAGTAAAAACCACTTCTGACTATTTGGTTCTTATCAAATCTTTCAACCTTCTTTAATAAACACGTTTTTACAAAATGCAGAGAAAAACATACTTATTGGCTTAAATTGCTAATATTAGTTAGCTTCGTCTCTGAGCTGATCTGTTCAGTCCTAACCGATCAGTTCAACTCGTCTCTGAGCTGATCGCTTAGGACTGAACTGGACCGGAACTCGGTTAAGTTGGGTTTGATTTTTCAGAGGTGGATGAAATGCAACAGATGTAGCCACCTGCACTTGTTCCTGCTTCGCTGTCCTCCGTTGAAGTTCATATTTGAAGTTCTCAAAATGTTCTCACCCACTTTTAAAGAGATTCTGATGAAGCTAACAATGTCCTTGTGCATCACTTTGGTTGTTGGTGATTAGCCAATTAGAATTGGGCTGTTATTACCTCATAGTTAACGTGTTCCCATTCACAGTTAGAATCATTAGTACCAGAATTTCTTCTGTGTACGACTAAAGCCAAGTACCACCAGTGTTAATAGTTTGAGAATTGTGGGAAAAGGAAATAAAGTAAGCATACTTACACTTCAGTCAAATTAAAGAATTAAACACTCTTCCATACGGTGTAAGAACCCTATTCAGGGAACCAAAGCGTTCTGTTTTTTTATGCCGGCTGCTGCCTGTTTAAATAAGAAACAGCTGTTGCTGAGATAAAACATCTGTTGACAGATTCACATTCTTGTTGCAACTGCTGGGACATTTTTCATACATTCACGTGTGGTACAGACTCCACCTATTCCAAACCAATAAAAATAATTTGTGCAGCAGTTCCGTGTCCTCGTACGAGTTGTTTTCCTGAAAAGACTGACATTTTCTTTCTTCTTGTTCCCCCCTCAGCTCGCCTACCTCCTGTCGCAGTTCCAGTACTTTGTGTGTCCCGTGGAGTTCAACAGCGAGACCAACAGGTTCACAGTTGAGTGTGAGCCATCCGATTTGTTTGTCATGCAGGAGTACACCCTTCCTGCTGCGCTGCAGAACACTTTGAGATGGGTGAGACTCGGTCCTCGTCTATGATCTCATTCATAACAGTTAGCATCAAGACAATCTGGCGTTTTACGTCCAGTATGCTGGAACATGACTTCTGTAAAATGTCATGAATGAAATCATGCTTTGTTAACTTCAGTGTCAATAAATCAGAACCTGATGTTCTGTTCTTTGTTTCCATTTCAGAAAACGGTGAACCTTTACCCCTTCCAGATCCACAGCATCTTCCTGTCGTCCTTCGCGTCCCTCATCGGGCCGTTCGGTGGCTTCTTTGCCAGTGGCTTTAAGCGAGCCTTCAAAATCAAAGTAAAGAACATCTCATAAAGCTTTATTTGGTTTCATCATTTTCCCAGTTCTGATAATCCATTTTTCTGATTTATCAGGAAAAAAATCAATTGTAGCCAGACTGTTTCTCATGTTTAAATCTCAAATTTAATAATTTGATTTGATTTAATAGCAAAATTACTCCCAGGAGTTCATCAAGAACTCATCCAGTAGTTCAGAAGAACCCAGAACATCTAAAGCTCTACAGGGGTTCCAAGAGCTCAACCACTGCTGACTAAAGAGAACACAAAGACTCAATACACACTTCCTAAAAAACATCTTAATCATTCCCAAAACTTTGGGACTGACGAGACAAAAGACGATGTCCGATCGGTTTCAGGAAAAGAACATCATACCAACAGTCAAACATGGTGGTGGCAGCGTGATGGTCTGAGGCCGCTATGCTCCTGCAGGACCTGGACGACCTTGCTGTAATTGATAGAATTACGCAATTCTGCCTTAAGCTGAAGCACACCAGCAAGTCCACCTCTTAATGGCTTGCAAAACCCAGTATGAAGGTTTTGGAGTGGCCTAGTCAAAGGCTAACCTTGAACAAGCCATTCATGCTTGAAAACCCTCCAGTTTTCCTGGATTAAAACAATTGCTGGTTATCACAAATGCCTGATGGCGGTTGTTACCAGTTATTAGATTAAGGACACAATTACTTTTTCAAGTTTGGGCAGGTATCCTCGATACTACAATTGGTTTGATGATCTTAAACATGTAAGCGTGACAAAAAAGCAAAAACAGAAGAAATCTGCGAGGAGACAAATACTTTTTCTCAGCTGTGTAAGTTCCAAGTTCAACTGGTTGCTCACACGTGCTGGTTTCTTCACTCCCTCAGGACTTCGCCGACACCATCCCAGGCCACGGAGGCATCATGGACCGCTTTGACTGTCAGTACCTGATGGCCACATTCACTCACGTCTATATCGCCAGCTTCGTCAGGTAGGAAAAGAAAGGAGAGTTCATCAGTGCAGTTACAACCTCGGCTTGTTTCTAAGTTAGCTTAAAGCTTGAGTATCTTCAATAAGAAGAGAAAATGCAAGATATACTTTCTTTACTCGCTGGATTGATTTAGTAGTGTGGTGGCATTACAAAGATGGATACGTTTGTTAGCTCTCCTGGTAAAGATGTTTAAAATATTAAAATATTTATAGATTTTCATTATTAGCGTTGCTTAGAGGTGGACAGCCTTGGTCCTTTCAGGTTTTACACCTGATGTAAATCCTTGAATTATCTCCTCAGCCTCTTTAGATGTAGATTGTAAAGGAGCCTGCAAAAGCTTGTCATTTAAGCTAGGTATGTTCTTGGTCTAGGAGACGCCTAGTTCTGCTTCCCTGGTCTGGAAAAGTATGGGCAATGAGAAGAGTGTGGGAAAATATTTGTATTTACTGACTCTATCGTCTATTCCATATTTTTTTTATGCAGGACACCGTCCCTTGAGGGGGGGGTCCCATGTCAGCAAATAATTGCTTCAATAAAATCGTTGGTGGCACAATTATTGGCAACGCCGACGGTCCCTTAAAATAAAAGGAACTGAGTTTTTCTTTAATTTATGCTTTACTTATTTGGATGAGCAGGTTGCTAAGAGTTGCTGCCCTATCTGCCAAAGGGGGTTGGACAAAGTATATTTAGCCAGGTGCCAATAAGTGCAGCATTGGTGATCTTATTAAACACAACTATTTCTTAATGTGCGATTTTTATCCCAACTGAGTAAATATACTCAAATCTAAGGTTTAAGTTTTCTTTTTCAGCGTGAATGTATACACCCGCAGTAAAAGATACAATTATTTAAAGGCTCTTTACACATCTTTACCAGGGATATCAATGTAACTGGATTACTATCATTCTGCTGACCTCTGAAACGTTTGTCTTGCAGAGGTCCAAACCCCAGCAAGGTGCTTCAGCAGCTGTTGATGCTTCAGCCTGAGCAGCAGCTCACCATGTTCCACACTCTGCGCTCCCACCTGAAGGAGAGGGGCCTGCTGCCCCCAGCTGCTGTCCAGGCTGAGTGAAAACCCCTCAGCCGCTCAGGATGATGACCGGATGAGTGTGTGAGACGGTTCAGATAGTTAGTAATGAGCACGAGCGCGCACACACACATACACATTGGACTGTACCGTGTATTTTTCCTGCATTCATCATCAGTCTTCTAGTGTTGCACCTGAGGTGACTCTATTGAAAAAAACAAGCAAAAAAATACCAGAACAAAAACAAAGAAGGCGTCATCGTTGGTTTGATTCGGACCGTCTTCAGCTACAACATGCAAAATGTCTCACTGAGCGAGGGGAACTTCGAAGCACATTGCTTTTCTGACACCGGCAGATTGTGGATGTGGACTATTTGTTTGTGGACGACTAACTTTGCACTGACTTTTATTATGTAAACTGTTGTGAGAAGCTTCCACCAGCAGAAAGTCTGGAGGACACAGACTGCTGAGATGTGTCTCTGATGCAGCAGGACTGGCGAACTTCCTGTTCAGACTGGTTTACGGACTGTGCTCCACCTGACGGTTTTACACAGCATTTCGACACATGTAACATGCATGCAAGTCCTGCCTTAGGCTCCTACTGAATCAAACAGTTCAGTCACCATTTCCTTAGCGTGAGAGCTTTTAGGTTTCTGACCGAACTGAGTTGCACAATGTTGGTCGAAACAGGTTGACCGCAGGCATGCTGACGCAGAACCTAGAACATCATCTGCACACTCAACACTTGAAGTAATGTATTGTACAGAAATATACCAAAATATTTAGCTGAACAAATACCTAATATATATATATATATATTTACTTAGAGATTTGCTGTGGCAAAAGTAAAACAAAAAGATTTTAAGCTGTGAGAAATGATATGCAACTAAAGAGATAAGTTCCTTTAGCATGAACAAATGTATCTTTAACAGGCAGCCATGTAGATTTAAGCAGAGGTAATTTAGAGAGGATGTTGTGAGTAAAGATTTACTTAAAAAAAGGATTAAAAAGATGTTTTTTTCTGTCCTGCAGTGGGATAAGGAGATCAGCGCTGCTCTTATGTCTGTTTCTTAGCAGAGAGCTTTAATCTAGAGGTGAGTAGCTTAGCTTATCTGAGCAGAAACAAAACAAGAGGCACAAAATAGATGAACTGAGCCCTGTTAAAGTCTTGATGTCTTCTTAACAACACCTGTAAAGCTCACACAGCGACGTGTTTTACGTTTTCTCCCAAATTAACTGAGAAACCACTTTAAAACATTTGTTGCAATTTTTCTTATTCGTTTTTTATACACTTTCTGCAGAGAATTTAAATTTAAATCATATATATATATATATATATATATATATATATATATATATATATATATATATGGAACATGTAATATTTGTGTTCAGTAAGCTAAACTCATATTAAATTATTTGAAATTTACCTCTATTATTTAATGATTTCTGTGCTAAAGTCTCTCAAGGCCTTGAGAAATTTAACCATTTTTTTTCAAGACGACAAGCTGGAAACTGTGGGAGCTGACAGCGACCATGCCTGCTCTAAACAGTAATCTGTGGTTTTCTGTAAAAATTATTTTTTTTAGCCTCTCATTGCTGGTGCTGGGACCTATTTAAATGGAAATTACAGTGAATTTTATCTCTGGTTAGTAGCTGTGTTCTTTTGGAGCTATAACTACAGTGAAGTTTTCTCATAAGAGTGAAAGATTTACAGGGAACTCTGCAGGCATTGTGTAGTTTCTGAGTGGTACTTGAATGCACAATCTCTGCACATGTATGCTGTAGAAGCTCAAACAAGGGATAATACATCTGAAACATGTCAGTCCTGAAGGGCTACAGTGAAACAGAAGACAAAAATCACAGATTTGTAAACCAATATCATTTAATAAGCTCTAAAAAAAATAATCCCATTACAGCGAGAAAGCCATCTTAATTCTCCCAAGATCACAAGAAAACCATTTATCATGAGATAGCTTAGTTTTTTCTCTTGATAAAGTGATGATTTCCTCGTCTAGTGGAAAACATGTTGGGAGCGGCTGCCGTCGTGTCTGTGTCGTAATTATATTTCTAAGGTTTGGGGTTTACATTTTAAGAGATTTTAGGCTTTATTTCTTCATTTTAACCCAACGATGCAATTTTCAAATTGTCCCAAGAGATTTATTTTTCCCCAAACACAAACATTTTAAATAAATTCAAGAAAATATCTCATTTTAAATTTAACTTCCACTGAAATGACAGAAGACCTAAAAACAGCGAAGTATGACTTCATCATTTTTTTGGTCTACTCTGCTGTTTTATTCCTCTGTTCAAAATGTGGTGATTCTTATTTTTTATGGGCTGCAGGAAAAAATTAACAGAAACATTTTTTATTGTAAAATACCAAAACACCTTTATGTGTGAGCTTTACAGGAGTAACGTCATGCTGGGGATGAGATTTATCTTCTGATCTAATTATTCCTTTAATGAAAGCATAGCGCTTCCTTTGTTTTCAGGTTTGGTTGCACTGTAGGGTGGAGGCGAATTATGGTGGTGTTGTGGTGGGTGGGGTGGGTTCTTGCACATCAAATCAATGTTTTAAGAGTACATTATGAATGTGAGATGATACCATAGGAGTGAACTACTCATAGAGCTTAGGAATGGTTTGTTGTTTCTGGACAGTAAACGCATCACCGTAGTAACATTTCTCCGTGAGTGTTTAAGAACTCTGGGAGGTTTTATTAGGAATATGTTTCCATGTTTACCGTTTGGAACGAGCCAAATGATGCGTTACAGAGCATGTTACCACGCTGCGCTGCTGCTGATGACATTCTCAGACTGGAAAGGTTTATTTAATTTGTTCATGCGGTTCTGATCGAGTTTCCCTCTTGGCGCCACATTTTACAGCATGTCCTTCGTTTGAATTGTGTGGGAGAAGTTGGTTAGATTGTAGGGACCAGCTGTGATCTTCTGCATACATCAGTAAAACAAGCATTCTGCTGCTGTAGCTGCTGCACCCAAACACTGAAGCAACCTGACCGAAAATCTACAACACTAACATCCAAACAATGTTCGAGTCATCTACACGGAGTCTGGAGTGTGCTTCTGGGATATTTGAAGGGATAGTTCAGGATTTTGGTACTGATGTTTGGTGAGAAGCAAGGGTGGGTGACATGGTGAATCGTTTTTTTCTTCAGTAAAACCACAATTAAATCACAATTCCACCTTAAAGAAAAACATATTTTTATCAATTTGTTTTCAGCTTGTGTCAAGTACAACTGAAATTTAAGACTAGAAGTGCGTATTTCACCTTAAAAGGTAAACAGAACAAAACAGGCAAAAATTCACAGCCTTAAGTCAATATGCACTCCTGTTAAACCAACATGCTGCCGTTTG
Organism: Crenichthys baileyi; assembly: GCA_036173005.1. Lineage (NCBI taxonomy): Eukaryota > Metazoa > Chordata > Actinopteri > Cyprinodontiformes > Goodeidae > Crenichthys > Crenichthys baileyi. The sequence continues at coordinate 51,719 of JAHHUM010003032.1, forward strand.
TTTCCCAACAAACCTAAACCAGAGGCCAATCAGTTTTTTTCCCCCTTAAGTATTTTAATAAATTATGGAGATAAATTGTTAAAAAGACTCCAATCTCATGTTCAACTTAACTGTGTATTATTATCCAAAAACTTTATTTTGACAGATTCTGACCCCTGATAAAACCAAAGCACCTCTAACCTTAACTCACCTCCATATAAGCACACGTCCTTATATTTTCCTTACAGTAGACTGACTATAATGATAAAAAGAAAATCTTAAATACTGATGCATAGTTGATATGAAATGTCTTGTGGGAGACAACTCAATTTGGTACTGGTACAAAATAACCAAAACTGCAAAGTTACAAAGTTGCTAAAGGGCAAACTGATCAGAACCCAAAAAGCTACAAAAACAAAGGCAAATAAAACTGACGTGTGCAGAAGAATGAAGACCAGCAGTTGACAGATTTAACCTTATGTAGGGCACAAAGAAATCGTTGTCGTTTTCGCCAAGGTGGAAATCTTTGGACTTAAGCGCTTAGACAAATTACAGTCCTTCTATTCTGGCAGATTGTCAGTATTTTTAGCTTTCTTGTTCTTTTAGGCCTACATGACAGTGACGGTCAGGCAGACCTACATGTAGACTAGAAAGCAAAAAGCTGCAGTGACCCAAACATGCAGATAATGATCAACGGCTCGGTTTATGCTACAGTGTGTTTATTATGTTCGTTTGGTTGCAGAGATGCTTTAGTGTTGAAACATTAAATTATTCTGAAGGAGAATGCTGGAACAAATAGAGCAATACAAAATAATGTAATGCAAAGTAAATACTGATATTGTGTTAAGGATGATGTGATGTAGTTTTTTTGTAAGGAGGTGAATACATTTTTTCTTTAAAATGTCTTCTGCTTGTTTTGTTTTATGACCTCAAAAATGAGAGTTCACAAGAAATGAAGCTTGACAGTTCATTTTTATTGATGTACAAATAAAAAATCTGCACGATGCATCACATTTAAAATGTTCAGCGGAACGATGACACTGCTTTGCAACCATTACTTGTGAAACAAGGATTTTTTTAATGACAGAACAGGAAACATTTCAATCCTCATTCAAATAAAACATAATCAGGTTCAAGATGGAAAACAGTGCAGGTTGCAAACAAAGAAATACAGAAAACATAGAAACCAGACCAAAACCCTTTTTACACGATTTTTGTGGATTTTAAATAAGCATTAGATTTCAATCCACTTTGAGTCTGTATTAAGACAGTGTCATCACTACTTAAAAGAACAGTGACCCCTACTGGACAAAAGATACTGATACTAAATCCACAGCCATCATTCATTGAAAAATAATATTTATTCTAAAACAAAGAACGACAGAAGGAAAAACACAAACTGAACTGCAAGCAAAAATGGGAATCTGTTTCCTGCTCCCAGAGGGTCGGTGTTGATGCAACACAGTCGATAACCTCCCCATCTTTCATTGTTTTTTGTTTCAGAAACATCCATTTCAACGTTAGATCTTTGCTCTTTTAGTTCTCGATTAAATATTTATTTGAACTGATTTCTAAGTCATTGCTTTGGTTTTTACTTACATGTCAGGGGCGTCAGCTATTTATGTAATTAATAACAAAATAAGGCAATGATGAATTTTATGGCTCTTCCTGCTCAGTACAGGTTTCAAAGTGCCTAAGCTTCCACACCTTGATGGGATAGTTCAGGTTTGGTTCCGTGGAGAGGTTATGAGCAGTTAGTATCTTCCTTACCTGAAGTAGATAACTCTTGACATGTCCACACATTAATTTACAGTAGTTACTCTTGTTGATTAGACCTAAAATATTTCATACTTGAATCAAACAGATGTTCATCGCTACAAAGCGAGGACCAACGCTGTCTTCAGTGTAAACAATCATAGCCCCTGCTAAAAATGTGTAAAAAGCCTTAAAAAAAGCTAATCTTTCATATCAGCAGCATAATTACCCAAATGTTAATTTAAGTACATTTGTTCAATCCCATATTAGGACATAATTGTCTTAAACTTTTGTTATCAGTTTACCAGAGCTTCTGGGAACTCCATACCTTCCTGTTTCCCCGGGGTATAAATACTCAACACTTGGCTGGACCAAGACCAGGATTATTGTATATATACCTACAGTGAGAAAACATGATCCCAACTCTGGTGTATTGGGCTGGGACCATCATGTTGTGGGGGTGTTCTTGCTGCAGGTGGGAGGGCTTCACAAAGTAGATGACATCATGAGGAAAGAACAAGAAGCAACATCTTCAGTAGGTTTTCCAAATGGAAAATCACCCAAAACATGGCACCAAATAGTGTACAAAGGGACTTAAGGACACAAACCTGACTCAGTTTCACTGGTTCTGTTGGGAGGAGGGCGAAATTACTGTGAGTAGTTTGTGGAAAAGGCAATTCTGCCAAATACAAAGGAAAGGTAAGTATGTAGGTTTCAACCCTAGTTACTTCAAGTACTTTCTGCTCATGACCTCATCACAAATTTCCTGAACTATGCCTTCAAGTACTGGCTTTCTGCTAACAGACAGTTTAGCTCTGATAACACAAATAAAACACTTTAGTCGCTCAACCTTCAGGTCCTAATTGTGATAAAACACAAAAAGCTAAACATGCTAATAAAATTGCATCCCATTTGGATGCCTGGACAACATTAAGCAGCTGGACGGAGTGTGATGTGCTGAACACACCAGCAGTAGTAACTGAACAGGAAATGAAACGAATGCATCTTGGCTGTCAGCATCGGTGCCAAATCTATCAAGTCACTTCCTTTATCTCTACAGGATCTGTATCTCGCCTTCAGCGTGGGTGAAAGCATCCAATCCGATTTGTGAACAAATAGCTGTTAGAAAGGGAGTAAAGTTCTGTCCACTTGGTTCTGGATATAAAACCCACCTCTCAGCAGCAAGGCCCCTCAGACCTGATCAGGAAGCTTCTAGGTAACTACAGCATTAAACGGCACTCTTGTTTCATCGTCCACGACGGTCGTCAGATCGGACCTGTTGGGACAGAAAATGAAGCGAAGCAGTGCCAGCCCGATACGCACCAAGAGCCTCAGCACAAGAAAGGCAAACGGCACCGTGATCTCCATCAGGTGGAAGATGGAGGCGCTAAATTTACTCAAGATGCAGGTCAGGAAAAACGTCCCCAAAGCAACACAGGGGTACAGAGCTAGCTTGGCTAGCATAAACACATGCTCACGTCCACCGTACCAAACATAAGGATGCAGGGTTTCCTGCTCGTTGTAAAGCGCCACCACCCAGATGGAGAGCTGAAACATACCAGCGAAGAAAATGATCACGCAGCTAATCTGAATGGCTTCAAGTTCGTTCTGCGAGTTGCGCGGGAACTCGTGCGTGAGCTGGTAGGCTAAAGGTAACCCTCCAACAAACGCCAGAGAGAAGGTGTTCAGCAAGCTCATGAAGCGCGTCGCTTTGGTGACATGGAGGAAGAGAGAATGGTGGACGAACCAGAGGAGTCCGACCGTGGCAAAGGAACCAAAGTAGGCGAGATACTCCGGGCCGTAGACCTGCAGGGCCGCTACCAGGCTGCCGCCAAACTGCTTCTGCACGACTGACGGGTCGGGAACGTTGTCCTCGCTAATCGCATGGAACCCAAAATACATGTTACTTTTTCCCCACTACTAAACAGAACATCAATAAAGTCATAAATCATTTATTGAAGCATACCATATGTCCAAGATGAGAAGTGTTGCTACAATGGCGTAGACGCCATCGCTGAAAGACTCCACTCGTTCCTTGCTGAGCGGCTCATTAGGAAGGTAGGTGTAAAACAACATGGAGTCTGGCGTCTCCTCCACCTGACCTGAAACAGACGAGATGAGATTCAGGAGTGGGAGAAGGTAAGCATCATCAGAGGGAGTCAGAACATTGGAGAGACCTTAGCCTACCGATCGCTTTGCTGCGACACCACTTCAGGCACTGGGAGATGTAGGGCAGGAAGGTGATAATGGCTAAGAGAACGTAAGACTGGAAAAAAATAGGACAACGTTATTAAGTTTAAGTCACAACGACCTCAACAATTAATTGCAAACATTGGAGGACGAATTCTACCGAATACATTTTAACTTTCAAATAAATGAGGATTTTGATGACAAAACTTTTTATTACCAAGTGACTCAAATTTGTGTTTCTGATCTCATCACTTAAAGATGCAAAACTTCACCGCACAGCAGGTTGTGTGCATAAAAATAAAATTATAACCTGTGACCTCACACTACTCTGGGTGAAGCTAAAACTGAAGATCACATTTAGGTTCAACCTAAACTACGTCTAATAAATCCGTCCAGTTGGACCTGAAATCTTCTGTCTGTTTAACAGAATGTCCTTTAAGTTGGAGATTGTTGTTTCCACATGATTAGAACATCTAAAACAGCCTGTTTGGACAGATTATTGCACATAAAAAGTCAGTTAGGCCAGGAGTCGGCAACTTTTACCAACTTAAAGGCAGTTTTTACCAGCTAAACTGTTTGCTTAAGTTCACAAAAGCAACCTGACTCCACAAAACAAAATACCTTGTTTTTATAATATCCACTATAGGAAATTTGTTTAGATTTTTCTGTTAAAGATCAATTTTTTGGGTTAATACATTTTCTCTCATGGGATATTTAACTTTTTTTTTTAAATAGAAAATTTGAAAACTTACTTTATAAAGAAAGAATATTCCTCCTACACTATTAGTGTCATTCTTTGTGGAAATGTTATGCATATATTACATGAATACTGCTAAAGCTAGCATTTTTAAATAATATTTCCATTTTAAAACATAGCTAAAACAAAGCACAAATTCTTAAAGCAAAAGGAAAAATTATTCATTCCTTTGAACAATTTTTACCAATTAAAAAAATCTGAAAAGTGTGGCGTGCTTTTGTATTCAGCCTCCTATACTCTGACACCTCTAGCTAAAATCTAGCGCATCCACTAATAATCAAACAGATTCCAGCTGTGGGTAGATGAATCTCAGTATAAATGCAGATGTTTTGTTCTGTGCATCACGAAGACCAAGGACCACAGCAGCCAGGTCAGGGAGAAAGTTCTGGAGAGGTGTAAAGCAGAGCTAGGTTATAGAACAATATTCAGAGCTTTGTACATCTGGAGGAAGGTGCTCCGCTCATATTAGACTAAAAGTAAGTAATTCAGTTTATGTGTTAAAACACTCTGTATGTCAGAAAACACTGCACTTTACTCTGAACAAATCAATCCCCACGGTTATGGTGTTTGCAGCATCATGCTGTGGAGATGCCGTTTTTCAGCAGGGACAGGGAAGATGGTCAGAGTCGACTGGAAGATGGATGGAGCTAAATACAGGACAGTCCTGGAAGAAAACCTGTTAGAGGCTGCAAAATACCACCTGGGGTGAAGGTTCACCTTCCAGCAGGTCAAAGACACTAAATATGCAGCCAGAGAGACAATGGAAATGTTGAGATCAAAGCATATCCATGTGTTGCAATGGCCCAGTCAAAGTCCAGACTAAAATACAATTGGAAATCTGTGGAACTTACTTAGAAACAGATGCTCACATATGCTCTCCATCCAGTGACTGAGCTGGAGGTATTTTCCACAAAAGGGCACAGACATCAGTCTCTAGAAGTTCAAAGCTGGTAGAGACGTGGCATGATTGCAGTGAAAGGTGGTGCTACACAGTATTGACTCAGAGGTTCAGAAATGATCGAAAACCATGGTTCATCCTTCAGCTTCACAACCATGTGTTACTTCGTGTTGGTCTATTGCTTAAAAAAATGTGACAATGTGGAAGCTGCAGACTTTGTTAAGAAACAATGTTTTTAGAAGAAAAATTTCAGACGGAGACGTCAGATCCAGTGGAGCATGGCTGAGTCTCTTTTTATCTACCAGAATTTAGGGGAACCAGGTGCAGAACCTTCAGATGAGATGAATGTTGGATTATTTATGTTCAGGAAAGACACACTTGTTGGGACCCACAGCCATGGATTAAAACATCAAGATGCGATACAGACTTTTCTGGAACTTTCAAAATAAATTGCATTTAACATTTTGTTTTCAATCCAGTAAATAATATTTCCTTAAACATTATTTTACTAAATTTGATAACTAATTAAACACCATTAAGTCCCATTTCTCCAGAAAGATTTGGCTATTTTCCAAAATATTTCCTTAAATATTTTACCATTTCCTTAATAATATTTCTTGAAATATTATTTAATAAATAAAGGCAGCTAATGAGACACCGTTGAGAAATTATTCATCCAGAAGGTTGGTTTTATTCAGCAGATCATTCTTTAAAACATTTTATTAAAATAATATTTTATCTGATCTTGCATTGTGAATGGTTGTTTAAAGGTTTGCTGATTATTGCCTAAGTTGGTTCCAAGACTAACTTAACTTCATTTCCAGATTCTTCAAGATAATCCTTGGTTCTCAGACATAAATAACATTGCATGGTAATGTTGCATCACTCTTCTGGTCATGATTTTCAATCATCTTTAATCAACTTGTTTATATTGTACATAACCCATTAGTCTTCGTTATTCTTTAATTCTGCTTGGTAGTTTAGTTGGATTGTTTTAGCATAGTGAAGAGTTTGTTGATTGAAATATGTTTGACTTTGAGTTGACTTATTTTTTGTTAATAAATTCTTGGATTTTAAGAAATTGTGTGAATTCATTCCATGTGTGTACAGAGTTTATGCTGTTCAATAATGTCAGAGCTTGGCTCACACCTTTCAACTTTGTCCTAATACCATCGCCTTACTGGGCTGGTATTCACAGGACAACCCTTAACAGACCGAAATATTATTTGCTAAAATATTAAAGTATTAATATTAGATATTAAATAATATATTCAGATTCATAGTCACAACACACTGCACCTGCAGGACTGAGGTCCTACACCTTCACTTATTCAGGTCAAGTCTGCAAATGCCTTAAAAATAGCAGAACTTGTATTTTATTTTATTCCCAAAGAACAAATTCTTCTTTTCAAATGTTTGTGTCTGAACTGAATATTTTTTCTTATTATGATGTAAAAAATTATTATATTGCCACTGACCAGCTGGAAGAAGATGAAGGAGAAGATGCTGGCGAAGAAGCACATGATGGGAACCCTCATGATGACTTTGAGGATGTGGTGTTTATAGAAGGTCTGGTTCTCTGAGATCTGGATCTGATCGTTCAGCAGGAAGGGCCGGCTGAAGGCGTACAACACGATCACCGACTGGAAAAGCATTAAACACGGATATTAGGTCAGCCTGTCGAGGGTTAGTAGATGTGAATGAGCAGTGCAAATATCTGACAGAAAGGGGAAGGAAACACTTCAACTTCCTCACCTGAATCACTCCGATCACCATCACACAACCACAAAAGAGTAAAATCCCGAGTATGTTGTCAGGGAAGGTCGCCATTAAGGAAAACTGCAAAGCAGAGGCAAATTCAACTGGATTTATGCATGTTGGGATGCAGATAGGACCAGATTCAGACTGGAACTCACTGTGTATGGCAGAAAGGTTATCAGCATCATGCAGGCCTGGATTAGAACCGAAAGCAGAAATTCACATTACAAAAAAAGGAAATGTGAATCTCAGAGAAAATCTGTTCACATGGTTTGCAAAAGTAAAGCAGAAAAACAAAAAACAAAGACAGTAACAAACTCACAAGGTTGAGCAGAGCGAGGCAATCATCAATGCGCACTATGACCTGGAATAACCTGTGGAAAGTAAAGGAATAAATAAGGAAACTTGGACAAAGCTGCAGTGACAGGAAGAAATCCTAAGAGTGAAAGTAATGACCTGATATGAGCAGCCCAGGCAACAGTCACGATCAGGAAGGTCATCAGATACACACCGATCTTTGTTGTTAGCAGAAGCTGAACACTCTCCCTCAGCTCCTGCACAAATCAGTCCATCTTTATTCACAGAGAACCTGTCATACAGGCAGGTTCTTTACCGAGGTTAAAAACAGAGAGACAGACGCAGAAATGTTCAAGTAAACTGAAAACAACACCATTTATTGGTAATAAAACAATTAGGAATTACAAATGAGAGGAATCAGCCAATTATAGAGTAATGGCAAGTTATCTTCAGTTGTCTCATAAAGATCGATCAAGGTAATAATAATAAACTTTACCTCATTATCTTCCACTTTGGTGTGGGCAACAGGTAATATCTGTGAGAAAGGGTCAGGATTAGAAGATGTATCCTTAAGTCTGTACTGGTTTAAATGTGACATCAGGCAATAATACCTAAATACAAATAATTGTTGCTTTTCCACAGCTATTGGCACTCCTACTGGTAATACTTCGTACAACCCCCTTTTACCGACAGGACAGCACTCGGTTTTTTCTGATAACATTTTAACAAGCCTGGTGATACAGAATGAGGCCTCCATGCACAACCTCTCCAGATCAGGTTGCCAAACTCCAGTCCTCTAGAGCTACTGTCCTGCAACTTCTGGATGCATCACTGCTCCAACACACCTGAATCAAATGTCTGGTTTCCCTTAGAAGCCTGGTAAGGAGTCCTTGCTTTCATTCAGGATAGTAGCTCTCCAGGGCTGGACTTGGGCACCCCGATTTAGATAATCTAGAATCCTGGGTCCACTCTCAGTCTGGCTTCTTTTCAGCTCACTGTACAGATTTTTTTCTCAAGGTGCAGGGACTGAAGTGGCAAAGGAAGAAGACTGATTTTGTGTTGCCTTGGCCACATGTTCAGGATCATCATCATCCTTCTGAAAGACCCATTGACAATTTTCTGGTACAGTCCACCAAAGTTTTACTTAGAATGTCACAATAATTTGTGACTGTAATGAGGCCTAAATGCTGAATGAACAGAACTTATAAAGTGCTTTTCGTGTCATACCGTCTACTCAAAGCACTAGAGCGACTCTTCCAAAGGCCTTTAAAAGAGAAAGAGGCGCACGGCATCACGGTTTTTAACTGTACATGGTAAGCATGAGGTGTTTTTTTTCACCCCTTGTTTCACACCAAACCCATCTAGAGCCAAATTCTAGTCTGATTTGACTAAAGCACCTGGGTCCAGTTAGTCCCAGTAGTTTAAAAAACTCTGAACTTTTACATTTGTGATGGTAGGACAGAAAATGCTTCTTTATAATGTGCCTCCTAAACAACTGGTCCCTATGTTGATAGAATTGGTTGTTATAAAGACCTGGTGACCCCATGATGCCACTTTTTGCTGCAGTTGTCTTCAGGCTTTACCCCGTCCCACAACGAAAATTTATTTTCATACCAGTACTTAGACACATTTTTAATAAAAGATATAGAAAAATCTTCCTCAGTGCTTCTATGGGTGACGGACTGAGGCTTTCCCTCTTCTGCATCTCAGGGGTCTGCATCTTCTCCCGGAAGGTAGGAGTTCACGGTGATGGTTTAGTGGATGTGAGATGTCCTGAGTCATCGTGGTAGACATACGACGTTGAGTTCTGCTAGACAAGGGGAAACCCTTCAGTTTATCAGCTTGGACCGTAGAAGCAGGTGGGGTTTTGATGTTTGTGATTGCAGGCTGGACACCTGCCACCTGAATGGTGCCTATAGAAATGGGACATCTATGTCACACGCCATGGGGTACTGATTAGAAGTTCATAGAAGCTCTGATTATCTTAATCAAGCACAAGTTATTTATTTATTGACCGCTAAAAGTGACAATAAATGGAGCACCAGTGGTTCTATGAATATGTATCTGCCGTGGGTTTGCTTGTCTCACCATGACTGTGGCAATGATGGAGATGAGGGCATCACTGTAGGCCAGCAGTCTGTGGGAGGACTGGGTGCTGCTGTGGCCCTCTCTCTCGGACGGACTAAGGCTCTCCAGCAGCGGGGAGGACAAGGCGTGGATCCTCGCTGTTTTCTTCTCCATCTCCTCCTCAACGTGGTGCTCTATGATGTCGCTGTCGTCGTTCTCCCCCATCCTGGACGGAGCCGCGGAACCGCGGAAGATAGTACTGTTTGCAAACAGCCGAGAGACAGCTGACTGTGGGTGGGCAAAACGGAAGCAGTGGAGCTGATGTTTCCGGTTCCCTGCGGAGATCGTCCATTCAACAAGAGGACCCACTCTGCTGTTTTCTCCGGTTGAATCAAATTGAAATAAATCAAATTTAATAGAATGTTTTAGTCTTTCATCTTTAAATCATGGGACCAGGTAGTGAAACTTCGTAACGTAAAGCACAGAGAACGTAACCTTTTTAGACTACATGTTAGACTTTAGAAATACTTATTATGGCCTCCCAATAAAAATGTTTTACAAAGAGAGAATAGAAAGTCAGATTTATTATTATCATTATTTTAATATTATTATTATTGTTACTACTACTACTACTACTACTACTACTACTACTATTATGACCATTATTATTATTAAGTGGATTGACATGAGACTTTTCCGCCACAAGGGGGCGACATCATACTATACTATCACCAATTTGGCACATAAAAATACCAAAGAAGTTATTGGTAAAAAAAAAAAATAATAATAATAAAAATACAATATTACCACTTCCCCCTCTACTAGTACTAATACTACTACTACTAATAATAATTCATTTCAATTCAATTCAGTTCAGTTTTATTTATATAGCGCCAGTTCACAACACATGTCTCAAGTTCACTTCACAAAGGGTTTGGAATGGTGCGGGGTTGTTGGGGAGGTTAGAATAAACTACTGAGTGTTAGAGTTTGGCCATTTTAGAATGGGCTATGTGTAGGGGTACTTAGTAAAATAATAAACTGATAACGTTTGTCCATCTAGAGCCCACTGATGGCCATTGTTATACTAAAAACCACAAAGATTGGGGGTACCTCTCTCTGTCAGACTGATTATAACCATTGGAAAAGAGAAGGGGTCGCACAGGTAGCAGAAATGGAGGGTGTGTTTGTTAATAGTTAAACCAATAATAACAATAATACAAGGCGACTGTGGCTCAGTGAGAGGAGTGGTCGTCTTGCAATTCCAGCTCGATTCCGGTTTCGATTCCAGCTTCCTCCTACCACATGTCGATGTGCCCCTGGGCAAGGCACTTAACCTCAAATTGCTGCGCATCGGTGTATGAATGTGTGCGTGTTAGTGAGTGTGTCTGGGTTAATGTGGCTCTAGTGTAAAGCGCTCTGAGTGGTCAGTATGACTGGAAAGGCGCTATATAAGTTCAGTCCATTTACCACTTAAAAAGTTTTTTCTGGTGGATGTGCTTTCTTGCTTCCTCAAATCCTGTTTTACACTCCAATGCACTTTATGCTGACAGATACAGAAGTAAAGCTCCTAGGCAAGGCATGGGTCATCAGTTTGAATCCAACTATAATAGTTTTTATAAACGTTTGCTCAAGCTGACATTGGGTCTTTGCTGCCAAAGCATGAAGCAATTCCTTGAGCTTTCCGTCTCCTCCGAGGAGCTTGATTATGCACATTTGTGCCAGTTTCTTACACAGCAGGATTCACTGATTAGTCACAAAATAAGTAAAATCACAGCATAGGTTTCATATAGAGCAAATAAATTATGTAATGTGACTTATGTGTTCTGGATAAGTATGGCAGAAGAAACAGAGTGAGGAAATTATTTCTAGATTTGTTCCCCTATCCTATCTGAAAAGTAGGTTGTTTCTATCAAGGTGCCTCTATACTGTTTTTGTGTAAAAGATACACATAACTTCCATTTAATCTATTTTTTTTAAGATTATGATTTTAAGCAAAGTTTGTGTTTATCAAATTGCAGACTGGAAATCCACAGATGTTTGCAAATCCAAACATCTCTGAGGGTTTACCGGATAAACATTAATTTCATATTCATCTTTAATAAGTGAACCTAAATGAGTCTAAAGTATAACATTTTGACATGTTCAACATTTAGAAAATGCATAGAATCCTTGTATCCAACATCACCATCCCATAATCATTGTAGTACATTCCAAACATGAACTCTAATCAAAGTTTATTCCTTCTTCTGTCATTTTTCTGTTGTGTTTCTGTTGTGTTAACTAAAAGTTTCACTTTTTGCAATGGTTGACCACAAATATTGAATTTTTCATGACATTCTAACTATTTGTGATATACATATATATATGCGTTTAAGATCCGTTGTACTTACTGATATTTGTTGTCATTGGTTTGTTTTATAATGCAATAAAATAATATATTTTTTGTGTTTCACTTACCTCAGAAATCAGAACTTGGATTTGGGACGTCTCATCCAACTTAAAGATTTTCCACCTGCTAGTTGGAAAGTCTGCCTGATCTCTGAACATTTGACTCTAGTGCAGATGATTCACAGACACTGTTGGTAAGTTTGAAATGTTTATTGTAAATTGCCCAAAATAATAATTGTTTTCTCCCTGGTTTGCAGGTGGAATCTTGGAGGGACTGGAAAGGGAAAAAGCCGGGTTAATGCATGGAAAAGATGAGATGAATAAAAGTGTTGAATAATGATATATATTTACCATGTAAAGTTAATTAAAAAAAAAGTTTTCTTCAGCAGTTTTTCCTTCCTCTAAGGCAATATATGCACAATAATAGTGTACGGAGTTTTCTTTTTAATAAAGTAAATTGTTTTGTCAATACTTTGCAAACTGCATGCTTTTTGACGTCGTTTTCTATAAAAACTGAAATAAAATTGTTGTTCTTTAATTTAAAAATCTAAAATTTCCTATTGTAGGTCTTACAAAAACAGGCATATGGCTTTTGTGTCTCTAAACAAATTTCGTTAGGCTTGAACGAAAGCAGAAATGGCTCTTAGTGTTGCAAAGATTGCTGATCCCCCTCTCAAAGCTAGGACAGATAATCCTGAATCTGTCTACATGCTGCTCAATTTGACTGAACCATTCGACTGAATGTAGATGGCATCAGATCCTGGAAATAAATGAAAACATGCATATAATCTGCAAAAGATTCAATATCTGAGGTTTAGCCAGACAGAAGACTGATCGTTTGCGACCATGTGACTCTAAGAAAAGATGGTGAATGTCTCTGAGGTACAAGCTAACATCTGAGGCAGGGCTGGATGCAGGTCAAAGTAATAAACTCAGTCTCTGAGCGAATCTCTGATCAAAAGAGGGCAAGCCTTTCCCATCTCAGCCCTAAGCAATCATGCTTATCCTCCCCCACCCCCAGCTCAGACTGAGACATGTTGACACAGAACACGGCAGGTGTAATGGGATTGACCTCTGTCGCCAACACTGCCAGATCGCAGATAGACACATCAATAACATCTGCCTCCGCTGGGCTGGTGAAGCACAAACTGTAAACTCAGCAGACTGAAACTAAAGGTGGGGCGGAGCCTCCACCTGTGTCTTCTTCTCTGTTGGGTAGAAAAACTGTAAATACTTGCGTTTGTGACAGATACCAGATTGTAATATATGAGCTGCGGCTACCTTTATTTTACTCATTCTTTCCTGATTGTTACATTTTTGGGTAAAATGAGGTGCTTTCTTAATTTGCAGTTTTAATGTTTTACTATTAATTAATTATTAGGCAGGAAAGTCTTTGTAACCGGCTTTATGCCTCCTATTGGTCTCACAGGACTATTTTAATTTAAGTCAGTGAGACTAGTGGCAGCACTCATGTCCACTGTTTGCCTTTAGGAGAAAACAAATTTTAAAACGTAAAAAGTAATTATTTTGTCTTTAACTGGAGCTTCCACCTTGAGCTTATGAGTGTTGACAGGAATTTGTCAACACACCTTGACAACTCTGCTGTCTTTAAATCAGAAAGACAACATGAGAAAAAATAAACGTTTCCACCCAGGCAGAGCACAGCTGGATGCCAACACATGGCCTGAACACAAATGATGAGATTAACGGCTGGAAAGAAGCATGGCGCTGCAATTAAAACCAATGTTATTCAACCATTTCATTAAGAAAAAAAATTGTGTATTATTATTAGTGATGTTTGGATAATTGAGTAATTTATTCTGCATTTACTTACTAGGCAGCACAGAGCATGAATGCAAGCTTTTTACTTTATGAACATAAATAAGGATTATGTGAATAAATGCACCTGCTATTTATTACTATGACTTATTTTAGTCTTCAAACCGGGTTCAAACTGAACACATGCTCCTGACGTGGTCGGCATACATGTGTTGGCCCACAGCCCTGGAACATCCACCCATCATGTGCAAGAGTCTAATATTAACTTTTAATGCTTAATTTGAACTATTTTCTCCCAGGGTGAACTGCAACACAAACTACAGAATTAGTCCATGCAAGGTATAATCTATCTATCTATCTATCTATCTATCTATCTATCTATCTATCTATCTATCTATCTATCTATCTATCTATCTATCTATCTATCTATCTATCTATCTATCTATCTATCTATCTATCTATCTATCTATCTATCTATCTATCTATCTATCTATCTATCTATCTATCTATCTATCTATCTATCTATCTATCTATCGATATAGATATGTATATTTAGTGTAATGCCTCTTAGGAAGTTACACCTCAACCAAACACTTTTTGAAGCCATCAACAATCTTCAGGGATCATTTTAGCAGGATATTTGACCTCTATACTTGGCAGAATGTGTAGAGCTCATGATTTCCTGGCATGGACCCGACTTTTAGGCATAGTTCACAAACAGTCAAATGGGTTGAAGTTGGAGCTTTTGAAAGTTTTTTGAATGAATAGATCAGGGAAGAGAGAGCGTTTGGAAACCAGGAATCATTTTTGGGACACCCAGTTGTCCAAGCTTCAACCTCCTGACTCGAACTGTCATGTTGCCACACTGTCAGAAGAGATAAAGTTGATTAAAGTGATCAGGAACCACAATTCCTTAAGCCTGTAGTGAACTGGGAACTACAAGAACCCGAGCATCTCTGTGAGGCCAAGTTTACATTAACATGGGCCGAGCAGGTGCCTTCAAGCTCAGCTAAGATGTGTATCTATAATATGGACAAACCAACTCACTTCTGGAGAAAAATGTTGTGGTCAGATGGGACAAAGTTTGAGCTGTTTGACTACAAAGAGACGAAGTATGTTTGGAGCAGTCAAGGTGAGGATTTGAAACTCTGGAGCAGCTTTCAAGCATCATGATGTGGACCTGTTCCACAGTTAATATTGCTGGTGCATTGCACAAAGTGGAAGGAATAATAAAGGAGACCTGCCTCCAGATTTTTCATATTCAACTCAGGTCAACACATAGGTGATTGAAACTTGAGCACAGCTTGGTGTTTCAACAGGACAATGACCCCAAACTCATTAAAAGTGGCTTCAGAATGACTAAAACATTAATCCTATGGATCAGTCCTGACCCAAGTTCTATTTAAAGTTTATGAATCATGCCTTAAAGCTGAGTCTGTGTCAGAAAACCAACTAAATCTGAATAAACTCCATCAATTCCTGCAAGAAGAGTGACATCCACCCAGAATGTCAGAAGCTTGTTGATGGCTTTAAAAAGTGAATGTTTCCTCTGCAACATGCTATGCAACATGTAACCAAATATTTATGAGGCTATATCCTGTATATGTATATGTAATTTTGATTCTGTTCAGATTAGAGACAATATAGAATAAACCTTAACTTGTGCAGTAAAAGTCTTGTGTTTAAAATTGGTTATGATGCATAACGTATAATAATTCCACCCTGGAAAAGGAATCATTAAATCATTTAAAGAAAAAAAAAACTACTTGTCATTCATAGCCATGATGCAATGATGCTCCAATTCTGAGAAAAAGACATGGGTTGCAAAATTATGTTTGTGGTACATGTGTCACTTGCGTACAGTTAATGCTAACAGCTGCCAAAACACTGACCCTAGATAGCTCAGCCAACCTGCAACGATAACCGACAGAGGAAAAAAACTTGAAGTGATTTGAGTTGACACAATCCCACCAGATGCCTCTGGAATACCCATCTGTCACTGAGGGAAAAAAGAATGTGAATATTTATTCAACTTTGGTCAAAACTCCAAACTCTACCTAAATATCTGTATGTGTGTTAATGGAAAATACAAACTGAATACTAAAAAATCGTCAAATAAAAAGTACTTGCCTGGCAGCATAATATTATTTTTTAAAAACTAAGATAACAAAAATATTTTTTTTTATTACCTGCTAAATGATAAACTAAGCATTTAATATTTTAATTAAATAATCAAATCACTTTCTAGTGATATGAATCATTGTAGATTCAAAACAGGTGGACATTTACATTGGTAACATCCAGTTCTTAAATTCTTTTACGATGAAAAAAATGTTTATTTTCGTTTTTTTAATTAGTCTTTTCTCACCAATAAATAACTGGATTTGTGTAACTCTTTCTTTAATTTCCTTGCCAGTTGGGGAATATTAGCCAAATTTAATAAATGAATTAAAAACAGATTTGGGTGCATCAAAGTCTACTTTTGAGTCAGTGGAGGTGGTCCTGTCTCTTACTATCAAATTAAAGAGAATGCAAAAAAGTGTGGTTATTAAAAGATGAGTACTTTTTGTTGTATTTGACATTTTACAGTGTAAGAGGATATTACTTTGTTAGTAATAATTTAGCCCTAATTAAAAACAAAAAGTCTGCACCAACCACCTTAGTTTGCAGTCAGAGGCAAATGCACTTTGTAGTAGGACCATCATCTGTTACACAGTTATGTGTGCTGGACTCAGGTATCTTTACTATCTTCCTGCACATACTGCACCCAGATGGATTTATTGATCATGTATCAGAATTTTATTTTTATTTTACTAAAAGCTGGTTCAGATTAATGGACATCAAGGCCAAAATGGCCAAAGGGGACTTTTCATAAGATAAGCAATGAATTCCTTTATTCAGGTAAATGAAGCAAGGGCCTTCAGTGAGCAGGCCTGTAACAACTGACAGGAGTTACACTGTGGCGATGAGTTGCAAATCTGGCCAGGAAGGCTGTGATGGCCGTCACTTCTCCTGTCACATCTGATTAAGGCAGCAGGTCTCGTTTCTGTAGGAGAGAGGGGAGGTTGTCTGAGGACAACAAAATCACAGAACCAGGAGTGACACTATGATGGGGTGAAAAGCAATCTCTGAGGAAGGCAGGGGTCAGGAGGATGCAGACATGGAACCAAAACAAATGATGAGATGAGTCCTCAGCAGAATGGGTCCACCATCAGATGGATCCCCCCAGAGAAGCTGTTATACAGTGGATCTCAGTGTCCACAACCCTGTGCACTGAACTGTTTTCGCATTTAATCCGATAAATGTCCTATCTCTCTCTCTCTCTCTCTCTCTCTCTCTCTCTCTCTTCTCTCTCTCTCTCTCTCTCATCTCTCTCTCTCTCTCTCTCTCTCTCTCTCTCGTCCTCTCCTCTCTCTCTCTCTCTCCTCTCTCTCTCCTCTCTCTCTCTCTCCTCTCTCTCTCTCTCTCTCTCTCTCTCTCTCTATATATAAACATATTTGCTCCTTTAAGAAATTGAAATTTCGAAATTTTTGTGTTGCAAGGCACAGAAAACTTGATCTGATAGATTACCCAAAAAAGAGAACCAGAACACAGCTGCATCAGTGAGCAGACCATTGCATAACATTGATGCAGTAGATTGTAGATTTGAAGGCTTAAGTCTGAACCCCAGACAGCAGATTAATTCAGGTTTACTTTAGCAACATTGGGCACAACATTCATGCTGCTTCACATCCTGTGAAAAATCCCTCTGCACATCACTTTGTTGTTTCACATAATGTATCTCGTTTAAGATTGTCCACACCAGTTTATAATCTTGTCGTCTGAGTAAATAAGAAACAAGGCAGAAAATGTAGATGTATGAGATGCTGATGAAAACAAAGTGTCTACTAAAGACAAATCTCCCAAAACTTTGTGGACACAACACTCTGCATCACCAAAAGAAAACCACATCATGGTGGTGGTAGCATCATGCTATGAAGAGTTGGATATTAATAGGAGGCAGTTTTGGCCCCAGAGAGTCATTTTATTTCTCAGTGAATCCACAGTGATGTGTGAGATGCTCATAGAGTCCCACCAAGCAAGACCAAGTTCAAAGGTTATTGTGTATTTTTTCCTTTTTTTTTAACGACACAGAATTATTCCAAAATCGAAATTTCACAAAGTAAAATTAAGATTTTTCTTTTACGTAAACAGCAAAGTCTTAAAAATGTTATTCAGTGTTATAATATTATTTATTTGAACTTAAGCTATTTTCATATGAAGTCCATAAAAAAACTGCTACCAGCTGGTTCCTGAGAAACTCTAAGACAGTAGTTTCATCCAGAGATCACTGGGTGAAAATTAAAGCAAGAACTCTGGAGAAGAAAAATACAGACATATGAACTCTCCGATTCTTCTCTGCCACAACATTTTCAGAAACCAGCAAAGTTTGAAGGAAGTTTGTGACTGACTTGGGGATTTACTTGCAAACAGGAACAAAGATTTTCCCAGGAGTTTTTTTTCCCATTTTTGCATGAACCTTCTGTGTGTGCACTAAGGATTCTAAAAACACTGGCAGCAGGTCTTATGGTGAATGTTTACTAACCATCTCATGCAGAGCTGAGAAGGTAAAACATTCCCTCTCTTTCTCCTCGATTCTATAAACTGTAATCATTAAAAACACAATTTTCTGTAAGAAAATAACTGCTCATAAGTACTCAACACAAATCCTAATTAAAATACTTTCCTTCCTTTAGTTTTCACATAAAATTAAAATACCTTTAGGTCAGGGGCATGAATACAACCCTCCCTCGACCTGAAGTAGGTCAAGTTCACGTTGACTCCCCTTCCAATTTATGATTTGTGGAGTAATGTGTATTTGCTCTTTAATCTCAACTCCACTCGAGCAGCTCGTTGGATGATGTGTATGTGCTGCACATGCAGCTCTAAGCCATCTGAAGCAGGCCTCATTAATGGAAGGTAAATCACAGCCTTCCAATTTCCGGGCTTTGCACTCCCATCTGATGGATAAGATGTGATCAGCTGGATGTCAAGGGCCAGCTGGTGAACAGGCCGTAGGAAGGACAGCGACAGTGGGGTAAGACAGGATAAGCACTGAGGATGTTATCAGTAGAAAGCATCAGGCCAGGATTTTGAGTGTCAAAATGCAAGAGCAAAAAAAACAAAAAACTGAATCAGATATCTAGGTTAAGGCACAGTCATGGGCAGTTCTTGAGGAAGAAATTCTCCAAAACCTTTAAAACTTGCAAAGAGCGGATTTGGAAATGGTTGGCACTTTTAAAAATTGGGTCATCTGGTTTCCCTAAAAGGCAGAGTCACGAGTCACTCTGCTGACTCACAGAAACACTGGTAGCTTATGATTCATTACTGAAGAAACTTTTACTGTGGTGGTTACTAATCACCAACATCCTCAATAGCACCAAACCTGAAACCACTGAACTCAGTCCCCATGATCTTTATTTACCACATGCTTCTGTAAAAACACTAGCTTGCATGGAAAAAAACAACCATATATGGAGATCAGCGAAACAATATTAAAAACTACTGAACACACTGACACCATTAATACTAGCTGTTAGAGATTCAGTTTCAGCTGTAACTTTTATTTCTGGGCTTCTGTAGACCAGTGCTGCAGCAAACAGCATTTATATCAGGCTCTCTGTCTATGACTCTTTCCCTTAATTTCTGCTGCTTCTGTTAATTAATTCTATGCTAAATCATTCAGTTTAAGTGGATATAACAGGCCCAAAGCCTTATGGTTCTGACTGTAATGCAAACTTCGACTTTCACAAAACAATTCTGCCATGAAGCCACAAAGATGAGCTCCTCTGTGAGCTGCCTTTGGCTGTTTATAAAACTGTAATAAAGCCGTGGTCCTCAAATGTGAGCTTTCAAAAATAAAACTGGCATCTCGGAACCAAAGTGGTCTGTTCTGTCTCTGCAAACTTCACTGCAACCCATCTATTGTGTGCAATTTAGCAGCAAACTATATGCATGATGCACCACTGTGATCCAATTGGCCTTTTGTCCTAAATTTGCCAGCCAGCTGGTCACACGGACCACATGACATCACAACATGAAACCCTCAAGCCATGAAGCCAGTTAACTCTTACATAAGTAAGTCATTATTACCTCGCTTGGCGGTTAAGTTACTGTAACAGGTGCAGGTTGACTTCTTTCTTCCATGCCTGATCTGACTCCTTTCAAACACATAGAGATGGTGAAAAGTAATCAGAAAGTAGGTCAGACTGCATGGGTTTTAAACAGCTCCAAGCATTCATCAGTTAAGTTAATGTTCATCTGTGCAGACAGAGCGTCTGCATAGTGTAGCATTAGATTAAATAAATTGTTCTTGGTCTTCGTTGGCACATTTGAGCAGCACTTGTATCAGCTGTGTAGCAGTGGTGTATTTGTGCAGCAATTATGGCATCTCAGAGTTGTGATGCTTTTAACATTTCCAGTAAAGTGGCAAACTGCTATGGTAGGTTCGCTTATGTACACTGCAGTGTGAAATGCTTTGGAAGGCAATGCTTGAGCAGTACCTAAGACAGCGTATCTTCCCATTCTCTTGAAGCATAAAACATATCCAAGGATGATGATCCTCGTTCGAAGCAGCCAAAACAGGACCAACCCTCAAAACATGGGGCCCATACCTTAGGCTCAAACATTTAATGTCACAACAAACTCTTCAAGAGTTCATTAGCTAAGCTGCCATTTAATTTATTATCAACAGGACTACTATGACAGCAGTGAAATTGAGCGCCATCTTTTATTAACTGTTTTAGAGTTAATTGGCTGGCTGAGCTCAAAGTGGAATTGACAGACTGGGCATCAGAGAGATAAAAGTGAGGAAAAACTGAGCTGACAGCGGGGCATCATTTAGAGAGATAAGTTATGAATATATTCTTAAAGGAGCAAATGTGAGATGTAATGTTACCTGCAAATTGGAGAATTCTCATAGTTAATAAACCAATAAAGCAATTCCCTCAAATATCAGACTATTTCTTTACCAATTTTAGAGCTTGTGCAGGTGGATTGTAAAAATAAGATTTGTTACGAATGTTTTCCTATGATTAAAGTTTTTAATATTACCCTTAATGTTACCCTTAAAACGTTTTCGTGTATTGTCATGCTACTACCGCACACTTCATTGCATTTTATTGGGATTTTATGTGATAAACCAACACAAAGTGTTGCATAGTTTGGAAGTGCAAGGAAAATTACAAAAAAGTTTTAAGAAAAATCTTCAAAAATACTGTAACTAATACAAAGTGTGGTGTGCATTTGCACATCTATGTAATTCTTTTACTGTGTATGTTGTGTTTTATTTTTTATTTATGTTTTGGTTGTTTAAGACAAAAAAAATATGAAAGTTACTAAGTGCAATCCAACAGTTAAAACAAAATGGCCAAAGACTGAATAACAATGTTAATTTGACAAGCGAAACAAAGTAAAAGGACAAATAGAATATGAATCCAATGCTATATTAGGGGGATCCATCTCCAGGTCTGTCCAGTCTGTCGCCACATCGTCACTGACCTCCATTTTGACCATGCTTCATCATTTTTACATCCTTAAAGTGTTTTAAAACATTTGGTTTCTATGGTAATTAGCTGTCCTGAGCTCAGAAGATAACACAGTGTAAAAGCGATCAGACAGGATTGACTTCTGCCTCGTTTGTTCAGTAAATAGTAAATTCAATCATTTTTTTGCTCTGAAAATATTTTTTTTAGCTGTTGTTCCAAAACCTCTGTTACCTTTGAACATGCTTAAAAATTCCCATAAACACACTCCTAAACATTTTGAAAATCCTTCTCAGAATAGTTAAAGCTGCAGAGAGTGGGCCAACATCAAATTAAACTTTAGTGATAAGGTGAGTGAAGCTACCTATCATAAGCCATGCATGAAAGGGTTTGGGGACAAATGAGTCTACGAGGTGGGCAATGAGCCTGAGCATACCGCCAGATTAGTTACAAAGCTAATCTGCTGGACTGGCTATTGTAAAGCTCTGATCTTAACTCTATTGGCAACTTATGGACAGAGCTGAAAAGGTGCGTGTGAGTAAGGCAGCCTGGAAACTTCATTCAGTTACAACATTTCTGATAAGAGGGATTGGCCAAAGTTACAGCAAACTATTGTGGGAAGCTTGTGAAAGGAAAACCAAACTGTTTGACCCAAGACAAAAACTTCAAAAGAAATGTTACTAAATACTAGGAAAATGCATGCATACTGGAACTCTTTCTTGCTTACGTTGGTACAGAAATTGCAACTTTACCTTGGTGCTGTCCTCCAGCGCCTGCATGATTGCTGCCACCACCAGGTTGACAAGCACAAACTGGACAATGATGACAAAGGTGGTGAAGAAGATGGGAGAAGCCCAGGTCAGGTAGCTGGTACAGGCACTGTCGCCTAACTGGCACCCCCTCATCGTGTCCTGCAAGACACAGAGGGAGATGTCCTTCATTTCACGGGGTCCAATAAATATAGAATCAATACATGAATTATTATCATGTATCCCATAATTTAAAAAATTGTAAATAAATACATTACATTTGAATGCGTACATTAATATGTCAACTAAATAAATAATTATGTTTTTAAATATGGAAATCCAACAATTAAAATTTGAATATTGATTTTAGTATTTATTTTAATCACTGCATATCTTTTGTGCTGCATAGCGTGAAATAATTTAACTTGTCATCTAAAAATATCTTGATTGAAATGTCTATTTACTTTATGCTAAATTAATTTCTTATTTATTTTAAATTTAAAATATTAAGATGATGTATATTATTTAGTTCGTACTATATAAATATAATATATAATATGTGGTTTATTATTTATTTTAAATTATTAATTTATACCTTATTATTTAATTAATTTATTGAAGTGTAGCATTGGTCTGTCACTGCTGCTGGTATAGTTGAAGATAATTGGTCTGAAATTGACAGTTTAACCAATCAAATTTACAGTCTGTGTAATGAGTCACAGTGACAGTTTATTTTATGGCAAACTGCAGCACAGGAACTTCAAATAATGAAATAATGATCATTATGCAAGATATGATAAAATATGCAATAGGGCTGAAACAAATAATTGCATTAATTGTGTAAAAAATATCCTATTAAGCACCTTTTTTTTCTCTGTTTTTAGACTATAAACAATAAGTGTAATTTGGCACTTAAGTACACTACAAGGGGTTCCATTTTATCTGAAACACATTATGCTTTTAAAAGAAAATCCAAAATGCAATACACGTTATGCACTTTTTGTTTGTGACCATTTTCACTTCAGAGGCAGCTAGCGCTGTACTGGTCAACCAGAAAGGGCCGAGCTTTTGACACGTTGATGTTTGAACTTTTTGTTTTAGTTGCAGATGAATCCTTTGCCACAAATGTTCAAGAGTGCACTAAGGACATGCTGTTATTGCATTTTAGGCAATACAATGGTGATTGTTGTTGTCATAAAATAAAATTTAGTAGGTACATGAAAAATTTGCAGTGTGCCAATTTTTTATTTGATAACTCAAATAATCATCAGAATAACAGATAGAATACTCAGTAACTAAAATAATCGTTAGCTGCAGCCCTAAGATATATTGAGTTTTAATATTACATGATACATTAATTGTAATAAATTAATACAACATAATTCTAATAAACTATTTTCATATGTTATTCTTAATAATAGGTCAGAGTGCATTCATACTTTCAGGATGCCGCTCCAGTTGTCTCCGGTGCTGACTTTGTACAGAGTCAAGAGGGCCACCAAGAAGTTCTCAAAGTTAGTGTGGCGGTGCAGGCCGAGGCACGGGAAGTCCGGAGAGCATTCTGATCAACACAGAGGCAAACAAAGCAAGTCTGTTAAGTTTCAAAGGAAGTGAAATTCTGAAAAGTGGACACTTCAGTATTAATTTCATTGATAACAAGATAACCACAATAATATTGGCAAAGTGAGGCTCTGTTTTGGCTGTAGGGTTCTACCCATGTTTGCTGTGCTAATATTCTAGATATGATTCAACCATCCTTTGTTAATGGATACGTACCAAAAACCTTTTTGATTATGATGACTTAATAGATTACAGAACTATATATAATCTCCCTTTTTTATCTAAAATTTTTGAAAAATAGTTGTAATCAAGTGTGTGAGCATTTCCACAGTAATGACAGTTTCAGTGAGGTTTTCAGAGCTCTGAAACAGCACTGGTAAAAGTCACTAATGATATTCCCCTGGCCTCAGATAATGGACTTGTGTCTGTACTTGTCCTGTTAGATCTCAGTGCTGCATCTGATACAGTCCATCTCAATATTCTCTTAGAAAGGCTGGGAGATGCTGTAGGGATCAGGGGAACAGGACTAGTCTGGTTTAAATCTTATTATCCATAAATCCTGATGAATCTAATCAATGACGTAGACTACAGGCATGTCTTAAATTCCTTGATACCTAGATGACTTTAAATTTCCTGCTTTTAAATCCAGTTAAAACAGAAGCTGTCATCTGTGAACCAGAGACAAACAAACTGCTTGGTATTAAATTGGCATCCAGTAAAAAATGTAAAGAACCTTGGTGTCACTTTGACCAGATCTTGTCATTAAAATCACATTTGAAACTGTTTTATATGTATTACTTCTTTCACCTCCTCAATATTGCCAAAATTAGAACTATTCTGTCCTAGACAGATGCAGTAAAATATTTGCATTTGTTATTCAAAGGCTCGACTTTCACAAGTCTTTACTTTCAGGAAATCCAAAAACAGTTTTAAATCCCTAAGCTAATCCAAAACTCTGCAGCAAGAGTTCTGATGAAAATTAAAAAGAGAGATCATATTTATCCTACTTTAGCTTCCCTTCATTGGCTCCCTGTTAAATCCAGAATATAATTTAAAATTCTCCTCCTCACATATAAAGGCCTTAATGATTTAGCTCCATCATACATCAGAGATCTGATTGTTCCATACGTTCCTAATAGAGCACTTCGTTCTCAGACTGCAGGTTTACTGGTGGTTCCTAGAGTCTCTAGAAGTAGAATGGGAGGCAGATCCTTCAGTTATCAGGCTCCTCTCCTGTGGAACCAGCTCCCAGTTTTAGTCCGTGAGGCAGACACCCTGTTTACTTTTAAGGCTAGGCTTAAAACTTTCCTTTTTGATAAAGCTTATAGTTAGAGTGGCTTAGGTTATCCTGAGCTATCTCTGTAGTTATGCTGCTATAGGCTTATTTCTGTATATAAACTGGATCAATTTGTCTTGTAGAGTGCCTAGAGAGGACATTTGTTGTGAATCGGCGCTATACAAATGAGTCAAAGTGAATTAATAATATGAACTAACTGTTTACATTGTGTTCATAAGTGTTCATAGCGTTTGTGATTATTGTGTTAGCAGTGGGACTAACCTATCTTGCCAAAGAGCTCCACTCCGAGCGCAGCATAGATGAAGAAAAAAAACATGAATAAGAAACCAATGTTTCCAATCTGGAATCAAAGAGCAGGTTAATTTTACTGGTCATGAAATCTCCAAAGTGCAGAACATTTAAAACAGTTTATTGTGCCTTTAATAGGAATTAAAGTATTTCAGTTCAGTTTCTTCATAATTTAATCTAAGTAGTGGGGAGCTAACATGTCTTCTACTGTTTTCTCAGGCTTCCCAGAGCAAGTCTGAGGCTTTCACTGTGATAACTGGTTTGAACTTGACTTCATGTGCAGGTGAACCAGTTAAATGAAAGTGGAATAAAAACTGCAACACAAAATTGTTCGACATTTTGGGCTACTTTGTGGACATATTTTAAAGAAAACTACCCCAAATCAAGGAATACTTTCTTGTGGCAGAGTGTTTATTTATAAAAAACTTCATCCCAGGCATGACATAAATAAACAACTTAGAATCAGGTTTAAGAAGAAGGAGCTCTATTTTAAATTTGCTTCAGTGGTTCTGGAAAAGTAATAATTATAAAAATAGAAAATTGTTTTTCATTTTTGTGTTTCTCTGACTTATCAAAATTTAAAAGTATATCACTTTTAATTCTAAGTAATGAGATGCTGAAATTGTAGTATTTCTAGTACCACTTTACAATAAGGCCACCCTTATAGATTGCTAATAAATAGTTTACAGATATGTTATTAATTTAACTGTAAACACATTACAAATCATTAATAAGTGTTTATACTGCAGTGATTAAGTAGAATATTTAATATGCTACAAAATATTTTTTACAAATTGTGTTTACAAGGTGATAACCTCAAATGTTTAAAATAGCAAATCTACATTAAATATACAGGTGAACAGATTTGACTCACTATTATGCAAGAAGCCGGTCAGTTTTGTCTTTTTCTCCCCCCTAATTAATGCTTAATAAACACTTATTAATGATTTGTAATGTGTTTACAGATGAATTAATAACATATCTGTAAACTATTCATAAGCAATCTATAAGGGGAGCCTATTATTGTAAAGTGGTACCGTTTTTATTTAAGTGCGTTTCAAGTTAGAAGCATTTTAGTTTTGTTTTTTCAAACCAACTCTACGAAAGTTCCCACCATGTGTGTTTCACCTGCGACAGGGTCCTGATGATGGTTTTGAGCAGAACTTTGAGCTTTGTGGTCTTGAGAACTAAACAGAAATGCAGGAAGTGTGAGGAGAAACAGTTTGTACACAAACTCTACCACTGTGTAGCCCTTCTATCTTCAGAGTTCGTTTTTGTACCTTGTGCAAGTCTGAGAATTCTCACCACACGGAATATGCTGGGATTGATGGGGATGTTGTGGGAGAGTTCCAGCTTAGTCAAAAGGATGCTGATGACAGACACCAGAACGACAACAGTGTCCAGAACGTTCCACCTAAAAACGTACAGTGAGAGGGGTCCGTCACCTACTGGACTTGGGCAAACTGAAGTGAAAGAAAGGAGCAGAGGGAGAAGGTCTCTTACCTGACTTTCAGGAACCTGACCAAGCCAAAAGCAATGAACTTCAGCAGGACTTCAAAGACCAGCACAAGGGTTAAGATGTAGAAGACCCACTCTAAGAGCGCTTTCACATACTAAACACACACAGACATTACTAAACTTCCCACAGAGAGCTGAAACAAACTCATCTTTCCGCCCATTTAAATCTGTGTGTGTGTTACCTCCGGCTGTTCATAATGTTCTGCACCCATTATCAACACGCTGAGGACGATGATGGTAGTCATGAAGTACTCCAGATTGTCACTGACACAGATGCTGTGGATTTGTAGACGTATGGGGGAATAATGAATGAAATACGTCTGCTCCTCGGTTTCTGAAACACACCGGTTAACAGACACATGCACAAAGATATTTACAGAGCCTTGCAAAAGTATTCACACCCGTTGACTTGAAGATGCTACAACTGCAAAGTGGAGGAAATTTTACATGGTTTTAATTTTGTTTTACCAATAAATATCTTTAAAGTGTTAAATACATCTATATTCTGCCCTCCTTCACTCATCATGTTTTTACTACTGCTTTTCGAATTCACAGACTGCATTATTTTACAAATTGTCTTTGGAAAATGGCTCAAGTTCAGTCAGATTGGAATAAGATCATCTGTGGTTTTGTTTGGAACAAAGAAAGCTGTTAGTGGTTAATGTGTAAAAGAATGTAAAGCCAAATTGTTGTTTACACTCTCTAAGACCTGTTTGCACCTCAACCATAACTGAGCCTAAACCGGCTCAGTTATGGTTGAGGTGCAAAGACACCCTCCATTTCTGCTACCTCTGCGACCCCTTCTCTTTTCCAATGGTTATAATCAATCGGACAGAGAGAGGTACCCCCAATCCTTGTGGTTTTTAGTATAACAATGGCCACCAGTGGGCTCTAGATGGACAAACTTTATCAGTTTATTATTTTGCTTAGTACCCCTACACATAGCCCATTCTAAAATGTCCAACCTCTAACACTCAATAGTTTATTCTAACCTCCCCAACAACCCCGCACCATTCCAAACCCTTTGTGACGTGCCTTGAGACAACATGTGTTGTGAATTGGGGCTATATAAATAAAACTGAATTGAATTGAACATCAATTTTTAAGTTTTGCCATATATATTGGTAAACGTACTCGTCATACTCGTCGTCTTCCGCTTCATCCGGGACCGAGTCGCAGGGGCAGCAGACTCAGTAGAGACACTCAGACGTCCCTCTCCCCAGACACCTCCTCCAGCTCCTCCAGGGGGAGCCCAAGACGTTCCCAGGCCAGCCGAGAGACATAGTCCCTCCAGCGTGTCCTGGGCCGTCCCCTGGGCCTCCTCCCGGTGGGACATGCCTGGAACACCTCCCGAGGGATGTGTCCAGGAGGCATCTGGTACAGATGCCTGAGCCACCTCAACTGTCTCCTCTCGATGTGGAGGAGCAGAGGCTCTACTCCGAACTCCTCCTGGATAGCCGAGCTCCTCACCCTATCTCTAAGCGAGTGCCCAGTCACCCTATAGAGGAAGCTAATTTCAGCCGCTTGTATCCAGGATCTCGTTCTTTCGGTCAAGACCCAAAGTTCATGGCCATAGGTGAGGATCGTCGAGGTCTCCACCTTCGTCCGCTGCCCGATCCTCTTTGCACCGGTTCCGCATGGTTCCCCCTGCAGGTGGTGGGCCCAAAGGGGGATGACCTTGCGTCTCTCATTCGGGCTTGGCCCGGCTGGGTCCCGTGAAGAGCAACCCGGCCACCAGGCGCTGTACGACGAGTCCCGACCCCAGGCCTGGCTCCAGAGAGGGACCCCGGCTCCACTGTACCGGGCGAGGTCACGTACCTCAATTGGGTCCTCATGAAGGTATCTTCGCACTTTGTCTGACCTGTCACCCAGAACTTGTTTGCCATGGGAGACCCAACCAGGAGCATTTAAGCCCCAGACAACAAAGCATCTAGGATCATTCGAGCACTCAAACCCCCACTACGTTAAGGTGACGGTTCAAGGAGAGGCCATATATATTTTCAATTGTAATTAGGCTTGGGCTTTGACTGGGCCACTCTAACACATGAAAGGGCTATGATCTAAAACATCCATTGTAACTGGCTGTTTATTTAAGTTTGTTGTCCTGTTGGAAGGTGAAGTTCTACCACAGGTTCGATTCTTTTGTAGCCTCTAACAGGTTTTCTTTCAGGATTGTCCTTCATTTAGTTCCATCCATCCATCCATCCGCCTGTCCGTCCATCCACCATGTTTCTCCATGGAGATAGTCTGTTCAGGTTTAAGTGGAGTTTTATTGTTTAAACACATACAGTATTTTGCATGAAGCTGAAAAATAAGTCTCATCTGGCCCAAGCACCTTCTTTTACATGTTTTGTGCCCCTTACATGGCAAACGGGACTTATGGCTTTCTTTTCAAAATGGTTTCCTTTCAGCCACTTCTCTATACGGCCAATTTGTGGAGTGCATGAGTATTGCTGATCTGTCGATAGATTCTCCTATTTGAGCTATGTGCCTCTACAACTCCAACAGACTTACTATGAGCATCTCACCTGCTTCTCTGGTTAATACCCTCTTTGCCCACCTTGCCAGTTCAAGTGGATGGGCATATCTTGGTAGCTTTTCAGTTGTGCAATACTCTTTCCCGAAATGATGGAGTGAACGGTGCTCCATGAGAGGCTCAAAGCATGAAAAATGTATTTAGAACCTAACTGTGGTTTAAACCTCTCCACAGCTGTCTGCTATGTTTCTTGGTCTTCATGATGCTGTTTGTTTACTAATGCTCTGAGGCCTCTGAGGCCTTCACAGTACTCATAGTACTTGTACATATAGTGAGATTAAGGGACTTCTGAAAGCTGCTATTACACTAGAATTTTTAGGTTAAGGGGGTAAATGCAAATGCATGTTTATCAAACAGAATCCTGACAAAATGTTGTGTAAAGTAGTATAAAACATGCAACACTTGGAATCTGTGCCACCTTGATTGATAGATTTCTTTGAAAAGGAAACATCTTCAAATGGTAGAGCTGCTTGTTTTCATTATAGATATCCCAGTTGGTAAACAGTCTTACCACTGTGTACATTAGACTTGATTCGTTGGGTTTTTCTTTGCTCCTGCTGACATTTGTGGAAGGTCTCCACCATCACTCCGATGAACATGTCGAGCAGAATGAAGCTCATCAGTATAAAGGAGACAAAGTAGAGAAGCATCCAGAGGTTGTAGTTGGTCACAGGCTGAGGAGAAAAATATTCTAAGTTAATTTACTGTTGTACTGTCTGTGCAACTGCATGATTGCTGCTGCTCTTTCAAACATCCTTGACGCTGGTCCAATAACTTTTTTTCTCTTAAAAAAACATTAAAAATAGTGAGAATGTTGTTTTGCCCTGATAATAATACATAAGAGTCACTCTCTCATTTTCAGAAACCAAATGGAAACAACCAGTCAAAACCAGTACATGTCCCTATCTGGGGTAATCTTGAGCCACTTCTGTAGTTACTGTTGTTTCCACCATCCTCTGCAGAAGTAACTGGGAGGGCACAGCTTGAACACAGCAAACGGGGGGACAAAAATGATTTTAGTTCCTATTTCCAAACAGCTCTTCTTTTCAAAGTTACCAAGTTGTGCTTTCAAAACCACACCTGGAAGACCTGCAGTAGTTGTGTTTCCCCCATAACTAAATCTTTCTGTCAAGTTTAGCTGCATATAGAAGTGAATCCAAATACCTGTTGGTCAACTCCAACAGCGTCTAGTCCGTCATACATGAGGTTCACCCAGCCGTCCTTGGAGTACATTACAAACATGGATATCATGGCCTGAAAGGAACACAGAACATAAAAATGGTCCAGTCAGCACTCTCTGGTTTTCCATGAATTGAGATTCAGATCACAAGATCAAAACTTTGTTCTTTAAAATTTAAAACCGGTTGACAAGTGGTCCTGTTTAGGGTGAAACAAAAGCCAAAATTTAAGTCCTCTGCATTAAATAGAGAGGGATGTTTCTTTAATTTACATAAAAGTAGTAAAATCACAGTGATATTAGAAAGTTAAACTACTGTCAGGTAAAGTAAGAAAGTCAGTGTGCATCCAGGAAAATTCATTTAAAACTGAACAGCAGAAGGTTCAGCTGTTCCTTAGTTCCAGTTACCTGCTCTCTCTGCAAATACATACTTTGCACGTATGCACTTTTCCCACATTTTATAACCACAAACCTTTATGTAATTTACATGACAGACCAACACAAAGTTGCATGAAATCTTTAAGTAGGAGGAAAAAGATACATGGGTTTCAAAGGTTTGACAAATAAAGGGGATTTTTTATTCAGCCCCTGTTACTCTGATACACCTCAATAAAATCCATTCCAACCAATTGGCTGCCATAAAAAGTCAAATTTGCAGTTTGCTACAAGCCAGGTAAGCATTTTATTTTTATGTAAGAAAATTTGAAAAATGTTTTTGCTCTTCCAAGCACAACTTGGTTAATATGAACATGTCAAGAGAAGAAAAAGGGCACAAAGGACATGATTATTGGAGTCACGCATACATTGTAGAGCATTTAGGATGCAACACAGTTCTGATATGGACCAACAGAACCTTTTTTAGGTTATAATGTAAGCAGGTTGGATAGCTTTACTAGGAACATTTGCCATCAGCCCAACAAATGTTTAATAAGCACAAAAACATCACTGGGGTATTAAATTAAAAAAGAACACAGTAAACATTTGCTACCTGAATCAGGTTGTCAAAGTTGTACTCCTTTTGAACCCACTCGTAGTTGGCTGACAGGCAGTCAGACTTGTTGACGATTGTAGTTACATTCTCACCCACGCAGTAGTAGAACGTCCCTTTAAACAGCTACAGTTGGGGTGAAAGACATAAATGCAAAGTGTTTAGTTTATTCAACTGTCCCCATCAAATCGTTACTACTTCAAATCATGCAGGCGTTTATACTGATGATGCACAAGAAAGAAGAAAGTCAGTTCATATAGTATTCATACGTCTTGAACCTTTTCATATTTTGTCATGTTACCACAATAAACTTAAATGTATCTAATTGGGATTTATAGTGATAGACCAACACAGTAGGGCATTATTATAAAACCAAAGGAAAATCATGTTGTTCCAACGATTTTACAAATAGAACACTGAAATTCGTAGCATTTTTCATTCAGCCCCCTTGAGTCAATATTTCTATCTTTTTAATGTCTCTACCAGCTTTGCATATCTAAAGAAATGCTTTTTTCTTCTTAGCCAAAAAGGCTCAGTTAGACTGGAAGGAGAGCATCTGTGAATACTATTTTTTGAGTCTTGCCAGAGATTCTCAGTTGGATTTAGCTCTGGACTTTGAACCGTTTTAACATGTGAATGGTCTTCGATCTAAACCATTTTATTGTAGCTCTGTCTGTATGTTTAAGCTTTTTCCCTGCTAGAAGGCCAGCCTTTGTCCCAGTCTCCTTTGCATCCTCTAACAGGTTTTCTTCCAGGATTACTCTGTATTTAGATCCATCAATCTTCCCATCAACTCTTAACTGCTTCCCTGTCGTGGTTCCTGCAGCATAATGCTGCCATGTGTGAGCATGGTGTCTTTAGGGTGATTGCATCATTAGTTTTCCACCAAACATATGTTCTTCATGTAAGCCAAAATGTTTTCATTGTAAGCCAATCTTGATCTCAGAATATTAGCACTTCAAATATGATCAGAATACATGTTTGCGGTGCTTCCGGCATGGCTTGTTGCAAACTGTAAACTGGACACTCTTATGGCTCTCTTCCAACAATTCCTTTTTCTAGGAAATGTTTGGTAAAGGCCAGATAATTTTTTTTCTGTCAGCAGATTCTCCCACCTGAGCTGTGGATATGTGCAGCTCCTCCAGAGTTAACATGGACTCAGCACCTGTAGAGGCTGTGAGATGTTCAAAGCTTGGTATATTGTTTTCTTACTTAACTCTGCTTTAAGCTTTGTAACTTTATTCCTGGCCTGTCTGCTGTGATCCTTGGTTTTCATGATGCTGTTCACTAATGTTCTGTAACAAACCTCCGAGGCCTTAACTGAACAGCTGGATTTATATTGAGGTAAGATTACTAGGTGTCCTCTAAAAGGTGAGTGGTTGCAATGGATTTTCTTTAGGGGTCTCCATGTAAACAATTTTAATTACAAATGCATGTCACACTTTTCAAAGTATTAGTAAAAATGATTGAAGTCCTATATTATTTTCCTTTTACTTCCAATTATGCTGGTTGGTTGATCACATCAAATCCCAATAAATTACTTTACAGTTTGTGGTTGTAACTTAACAAAATCTGAAAAACCTAAAAAGTGCATTATTACTTTTGTAAAGTACCGTACAAGAGCCTGGCTAAGTCCAGATGATGCTTAGTAAATGTAAAAGACAGTTCTTTGTGCGCTCCAATTCACCTGAACCCCGAGGATGCCATAGAAAAAGAAGAAAATGCTGCAAATGAGAATAATGTTCCCCATGGGTTTAATAGATGCTAACAGAGCCTGCAAGGCCAGCCTCAGTTTGGGGGTTCGTTCAACCATCCTGGATCACACAAACACAAGACAATCAGTATCTGTCAGTAGGTACATACATCTGCAGACACAGTCAAACAGAAACCCCCAGAAACACAACCATGACTGGATGATGCACACATAAATGGTGCACCTGAGGGGACGAAGCACGCGTAGCAGGCGCAGTTTTTTGAGGATGCCCAGAGTTCTGGTTTTTCCAGACGTCATAAGCAGAATGCAAACATCAACCAAAGATGTGATCACCAAAAAGCCATCCATGATGTTCCAGAGACTGTGGCAGTAGCTCTCCTTCCCAAACACCAATCCGAACGCTGTGATCTGGTTTAAAAAAAAAAATCCAATCCATCACGTTTGAAATACAATTTTTCTTTTAAATCTCAAAACACTCCTAAAAGCAACTGAAGCTACATTTACCTTGAGAAGCATTTCCGACAAAAAGATGGCAAAGAAGACTTGACAGGACTGATCCAAGATCCATCGCTCCTGAGGGGGGACATATGCTCCACATAATAAACTTCTATCATACAGCTGTTTTCTTTCAATGTGTCATCTGTGTGTTGGTGTGTGTTACCTCTGTCTCACAGGTAATCTGGACTGTGTCATAAGACAGTAAAATATGCATCTTTATCAGGCTGTGTGTGGATCTGTATGTGTGTGTGTGAGGGGTGGTGCATCTGCTGTGGGTGTGTGGGTTGGTGTGTTTGTGAAATTTCTCTCACCCTGCTCCCAGCCTGAATGGCTGGCCTCTCAAAGGCAATGGAGATGCAGTTCAACACAACACAGGTTTGAATCACTGCATTAAAAATCCAATGGGAGACCAGACTTGTGCAAAATCTTCTGCACCTGAGGACACGCACATGCAGTTTAACAGATTCCCATATTAAATGGGAAGGGAAGATAAATTATTTTTGAACTACTAATCATGTTGCTTTTTCTAAATGAGACAATTTGATTATGGGTTTGTAGGAAAGTTCTACAAACCCATTTAGCTGTCATTTAAGTCTTTAGTAGTGTTACCAATAATTCAAAGTGCAACCTTAAATCAACTTAAGCTGAATCTAATTTAATTGACCTCCTCAGCTTTGCACATTAAAAGAATGAAATCTTTGCCCATTCTTTATTGAAGAACAGCTCAAGTTCTGACAGATTGAATGGAGAACACGTATGAACATACATTTCTAAAGCCTGTCTTAGATTCTCAATTTGACTTTGACTAGGCCATTCTAACACATAAATATGCTTTAGTCTAAACCAAGTCGTTTGCAGCCTCTAAGATTTTCTTCCAGGACTGTCCAGCATTTCGCCCCATTCATCCCCCGATCAACTATTACCAATGTCCAGGTCATTATTGAAGAACAGCTTCCCCACAGCATGATGCTGCTACCACCATGCTAAAAAAATAAAGGTGTTGTGTTTTCAGGATGATCTGCATACGTTTGATGGTTTGCATACGTTTTCTGCCAATTGTAGCATTTTTCATGCAAAGGTTTGCTTAAGTTGCATCTGAACAGAGCACCTTCTTCCGCATGTTTGCTGTGCCCCTTTATATGGCTTATGACAAACTTTAAATTAGATTTCCTACAGGTTTTTTTTCAATAATGGCTTTCTTCTTGCCACTCTTCCCTGAAGGTCAGATTTATAGACAGGATGACTAATAATTGGCCAATGGACAGATTCTCCCACCTGAACTGTAAATTCACATGCCTAATGGCTGCTTTCTTATTATTGCTCTCCTTGCCAGGCCAGTCAGTTTAGGTGGAAGGGCAAGTCTTGGTAGGCTTGCACTTGTGCCATGCTGAACCAATCTGCTCTTAGTGTTCCACTCCTTTACAGCGTCACTGGAGACTGCAAGCTGCTTTACACGAACCCCAGGACCACAGAATTAACTACTGTTTGTATGTGAACCCACAAGATGAAGACTGATTCTAATTTTCAATGTTTACAGGTAGTAACAGACAAATAAATTTTTTATATAGGTGAAAGAAGAAGAAGAAGAGAGAGAATATGCACCAGGGATAAGCCATGGAGAGCCACAGCCCATTTTAACCCCTGCTCCGTTTTGGTCAAATTACCTCAGTAAAAATCTCAGCATGTAAAAAATTTCATTTCTCCATCCAGTGTATCCAGGACTGAATGAAATCACTGAATTTCTGTGGCTTAGTGTGTGAGCATCGGTGACTTGCCAGTTCTGTGGAGACAACAAATAGAAGGACCAGTCTTCATGGTCTTTTAACCAGCGCTGCACCCTCTTCATCCAGCCAACGGATCCCTACGGAGTAAAGCAGTAACACACCAGTTATTTCCACCTTCTAACAGCATGAATTAAGGAATTGGAAAGTTTTCAAGCAGCTCTACTTGGTGCTTTCAAACGAGGCTGTGTTTAATGTCTACAGGTGTGCAGTCCAGGAACTCGTGGATGTACTAAAAGGCAGTAAACTCTGAATTCTTACTTTACTTTTTATAGACTTTTGTTAATATTGTGACATTGCAGATCATTATACCTTCTGTCAATAGCTTTTAGATGCCATCTATTTAGACTGAGAAATTGGCTGTTTTTAAATTATCTTTCTGGTTGTAAGCAGTATGTTTAGCTCAGTGCTTTTTTCACATTACTTTAAATTGAAAAAAGGTGTCCCTCAGCGCTGTTCATTAGGGCTTTCTACAATTCACTTGTAAAATAATTTTAAACCATGTGTTGTTGTAGTTTGTGGCTGTTATGAGACAACTTGTAAAACAGTTTCAGGAGTATGCATGCATTTACAAACCTCTGTACTGGTACAAATAAAGGGAAAATTAAAAATAAATACAAACATTCTTTCAAGATTAGCTTCTTGCTGTGTTCAACAGCAGCCCTAAAAACAGTCTTTCACACAGACTTACACGGTCCTGGTCTATCTGTGTTACATGAAGTTCTTCCACCTGAACTGAATGGATCTGACCAGAGTTGCACTCAGAGTTAGAAGGACCTGGGTCGGTACTTGCAGGGGCCTAAAAAAAAGAAGCAAATATTTATACATGGGAAATGGGGTGCGTTTGATCAGAACTCGTGATATGTACAAAGCCTTACAAAAGCATTTATAGCAACTGAGCGTTTCCATAATTTGTTACATTACTTCCACAACTGTCATTATAGATTTTTATGGAGAAAGACCAACCTTAAATAAAATTCAGAGCAACCATTTACCTTCAAGATGAACTTATTTGCAAATATAATCCAACTGGGTGTAGTATAATCTTAGTATAAATATAGCTGTTCTGTGAGCTTGTTAGAAAACATCAGTGAACAAAATTTCCTGAAGGAACAAGAGGTCAGAGGTCAGGGACAAAGTTGTGGAGAAGTTTAGGGCAGGTTTAGTTTATGCAAATATCCCAAGATATCAGGTGGGAGAATCTGTTGACAGGAATCTATTAGTTCTGCACTCAACAAGTCTGGCCTTTTAGGAAGATCAGGAAAAAGTCATATGCCACAAATATGTGGTAGAAGGTCCTCTGATCAGATGAGACCACAATTAAACTTTCTGGCAAAATAAAGTGTGGAAAAAGTAACACTGCATACTACCATGAATTAAAGGTAGATGGGGCCGAAAACAGGGCAGTCATGAAGAAAAACCTGTTAAGGGCTGCAAAGGATTCGAGAAATGGTGAACAGTTTACCTGGCAGCAGGACAACAACCCTAAATATACACCCAAAGCTACAATGAATGGTGTAGGTCGGGAGTGCCAAAGTCCAATACTTAAGAGCTACTACCGTGCAGCTTTTAAAAGCATCCTTTCCCCAACACTCCTAATTCAAATGACCAAATTCCCTTCTTGAACTCCCACCTTAACGTGGTGGAGGGGTTTGAGTGCTCAAATGATCCTAGAGGCTATGTTGTCTGGGGCTTAAATGCCCCTGGTAGGGTCTCCCATGGCAAACATGCTCTAGGTGAAGGGTCAGACAAAGAGCAGTTCAAGAATCCTTCATGAGGACTAGAATATCGAGGCACGTGACGTCGCCCGGTACGGCGGAGCAGGGGTCCCACCCTGGAGCCAGGCCTGGGGTTGGGACTCGCCGGAGAGCGCCTGGTGGCCGGGTTGCTCCTCGCGGGACCCGGCCGGGCCAAGCCCGAATGAGACACGTGAGGCCATCCCCCAGTGGGCCCACCACCTGCAGGGGGAACCGTGAGGGACCGGTGCAAAGAGGATTGGGTGGCGGACGAAGGTGGAGACCTCGGCGGCCTGATCCCCGGATGCTTAGGCTGGCTCTAGGGACATGGAATGTCACCTCGCTGGGGGGGGGGGGAGCTTGAGCTTGTGTGGGAGGTCGAGAGATATCGACTAGAAATAGTCGGGCTCACCTCCACGCACAGTGTGGGCTCTGGAATCCATCTCCTGGAGAGGGCTGGACTCTCTTCTACTCTGGAGTGGCCCACAGGGAGAGGCGGCGGGCTGGTGTGGGTTTGCTTGTTACCCCCCAGCTCAGCCGTCTCGTATTGGGGTTTACCCCAGTGGATGAGAGGGTCGCATTCCCACGCCTTCGGGATGGGGATAGGTCTCTGACTGTCGTTTCGGCCTACGGGCCAAGCGGTAGTGCGGAGTACCCGGCCTTCTTGGTGTCCCTGTCGGAGGTGCTGGATAGTGCCCCTCCCGGGGACTCCATTATTCTGCTGGGGGACTTCAACGCCCACGTGGGAAACGACAGTGACACCTGGAGAGGCGTGATCGGGAGGAATGGCCTCCCCGATCTGAATCGGAGTGTTGTTTTGTTATTGGACTTCTGTGCTAGTCACGGATTGTCCATAATGAACACCATGTTCAAGCATAAGGGTGTCCATCAGTGCACTTGGCACCAAGACACCCTAGGCAGGAGGTCAATGATCGACTTTGTTGTCGTATAATCAGACCTTCGGCCGCATGTTTTGGACACTCGGGTGAAGAGAGGGGCTGAGCTGTCCACTGATCACCACCTGGTGGTGAGTTGGATCCGCTGGAGGAGGAGAAAGCCGGACAGACTTGGCAGGCCCAAGCGCATAGTGAGGGTCTGCTGGGAACGCCTGGTGGAGCCCTCGGCCAGGGATGTATTCAACTCCCACCTCCGGGAGAGCTTTGGCCAGATTCCGGGGGATGTTGGAGACATAAAGTCCGAGTGGACCATGTTCTCTGCATCTATTGTCGAGGCTGCTGCCCGTAGCTGCGGCCGTAAGGTCTGCGGTGCCTGTCGCGGCGGCAATCCCAGAACCCGGTGGTGGACACCGGCAGTAAGGGATGCTGTCAAGCTGAAGAAGGAGTCCTATCGGCTGTGGTTGGCTTGTGGGACTCCTGAGGCAGCTGACGGGTACCGTGAGGCCAAGTGTGCTGCGGCCCGGGCTGTGGCAGAGGCAAAAACTCGGGCCTGGGAGGAGTTCGGTGAGGCCATGGAGAAGGACTACCGGTTGGCCTCGAAGCGATCCTGGCAAACCGACCTTCATAAGAAGGGTGACCGGAGGCTGTGTTCCAACTACAGGGGGATCACACTCCTCAGCCTCCCTGGTAAGGCCTACGCCAGGGTATTGGAGAGGAGAGTGCGGCCGATAGTCGAACCTCGGCTTCAAGAGGAGCAGTGTGGTTTTTGTCCCGGCCGTGGAACACTGGACCAGCTCTATACCCTCTACAGGGTACTCGAGGGTTCATGGGAGTTTGCCCAACCGGTTCACATGTGTTTTGTGGACCTGGAGAAAGCATTCGACTGTGTCCCTCGTGATGCCTTGTGGGGGGTGCTCCAGGAGTATGGAATCGGGGGCCCTTTATAAGGGGCCATCCGGTCCCTGTACGAGCGGAGCAGGAGTTTGGTCCGCATTGCCGGACCTGTTCCCGGTGCATGTTGGACTCCGGCAGGGCTGCCCTTTATCACCGGTCCTGTTCATAACTTTTATGGACAGGATTTCTAGACACAGCCAAGGGCCGGAGGGGGTCTGGTTTGGGGACCAGTGGATTTCGTCTCTTCTTTTTGCAGATGACGTGGTCCTGCTGGCCCCCTCTAGCCAAGACCTACAGCATGCGCTGGGGCGGTTCGCAGCCGAGTGTGAAGCGGCTGGGATGAGGATCAGCTCCTCCAAGTCAGAGGCCATGGTACTTGACTGGAAAAGGGTGGCTTGTCCTCTTCAGGTTGGAGGGGAGTTCCTGCCTTAAGTGGAGGAGTTCAAGTATCTTGGGGTCTTGTTCACGAGTGCGGGAAGAGTGGAAGAAATGGTGCGGCTGCCGCAGTAATGAGGGCACTGTGCCGGTCCGTTGTGGTGAAGAGAGAACTGAGCCGAAAAGCGAAGCTCTTGGTTTACCGGTCGGGCTACGTTCCTACCCTCACCTATGGCCATGAACTTTGGGTCATGACCGAAAGAACGAGATCCCGGATACAAGCGGGTGAAATGAGCTTCCTCCGTAGGGTGGCTGGGCACTCCCTTAGAGATAGGGTGAGGAGCTCGGCCATTCGGGAGGGGCTCGGAGTAGAGCCGCTGCTCCTCCACATCGAGAGGAGCCAGTTGAGGTGGCTCGGGCATCTATATCGGATGCCTCCTGGACGCCTTCCTCGGGAGGTGTTCCAGGCACGTCCCACCGGGAGGAGGCCCAGGGGACGGCCCAGGACACGCTGGAGGGACTATGTCTCTCAGCTGGCCTGGGAACACCTTGGGCTCCCCCCGGAGGAGCTGGAGGAAGTGTCTGGGGAGAGGGACGTCTGGGTGTCTCTGCTGAGTCTGCTGCCCCCGCGACCCGGTCCCGGATAAAGCGGAAGACGACGAGTACGAGTACGAATTTCCTCCTCAGCATTTCCTCCATCTTTCCAGAGGCCTGGCAATAGGCCACTCATTTGATTCACTTCTGTTGGAGAAGGGGTAGTAGCTCTCAGGCACTGGACTTGGGCAATCGTAATGTAGATCAAAGCATGTTCATGAGTCAGAATGGCCCACTCAAAGTCCACACATAAATAAAAATGTAATTTTGTGGCAAAACTTTAAAAAAATGGTGCTCTCAGACACTTTCCATTCTGTCTTCCTGACCTTGAACTACAAGAACGTGCAAAAAGTTTAGTCTGTAGCTGAGCAGAGCTAGTAGACTTCAAAAGGCAGATGTTACTGCAGCAAAGATAGGTTCTATGACGGATTTTCAGGGGCTAAATACAAATGCACAACACACTTTTTATTCCTTTTTTCATTTTTTTGTGAAACAGTTCAAGGGGTATGAAAACTTTTGAGAGGAGAAGTTCAAAATCAAAAGGTTGCATTTCTCACAGCTGAAAGACGCTCTAAGAAGAGGTTAAAAACTTACAATAGCATTCAAGGTGGCTGAACCAGATCCTTGGCGTGGTAAGGGGTCTTCAGGCTTTTAGATCAAAGAGCAGAAAACAGACAGCTCTACATGGATGTATATTTACATTTGTTGTAATGTTCTGAAAAGTTGTGTGTGTTTCAGTAAAGGGAGAAAATACTGTGACAGGTTCTGACCTGGTTCTGGAAGTTGTCTACAACGATGCCCACCAAGATGTTGAGAACCACATTCTTCCCCAGAATAATGACTGCAACAAAGTAGATAGCAGCCCATGCAGAGGATGAAGCCATGGTAATGTACAGTACATAATTCCAGTCTTCTTGAGTCAAAACCTGCATGAATATGAACAAATTATTATAATTTTCATCAAAGTGTGCAAAGATGGCACAAAGTATAACATTAGAGCCTGACCTCGAACACAGTGATCATGGACCAGAGGAGCGTGTCAAAGTTTTTCCTTTTATCAATCATATCAAAGCTTTCCAAGTTGAAATCTGCCCCTGGGTTCTTGCAGCCGAACAGGTGCATTCCCAAAATGCTGCAGGGGCACACCCGATGAAAAAGAAAATTACTCATCTGTCCTCTGCTAGATTCAGGATTCAGTGTGAGCATGTACCTGAAGAGAAAAATCCCGAAGAACAGCAGCCAGCAGAGCATGGCCGCCTCCTCTATGGTCCTCTTCAGCACCTGCAGCTGTCTCTGCAGGTAGGGCAGAAAATGTACAAGCCTCCCAAACCGCAGCGCTCGAAATGCACGAATGACAGACAGCCTACTGTCAGAGTTGGCTCCCAGTTCCCAAAGACTGAAAGGCATAAACATTGTAGCTTGCTCTACTGTTAACATCTAACATCAAACTCTTAAACAGATAAACATTTGGAACTGGAATCCAGTAGCATGTTTATTTGAGTTTCAGTGGATATTAACACTTCTGAGGCAAAGCCAATGAGCCAATTCAGGCATCCACTTGTATGAGACCATACCTGATAATGACGATGGCAAAGTCAAAGATGTTGCTCTGGTCCAGAAAGTAGGTCCATCCTAAGGCTATCAGTTTTAACATCATCTCCAGGACAAACAAAGCGGTGAAGATGATGTTAACGATCTGCA
Source organism: Crenichthys baileyi (assembly GCA_036173005.1). Taxonomy (NCBI): domain Eukaryota; kingdom Metazoa; phylum Chordata; class Actinopteri; order Cyprinodontiformes; family Goodeidae; genus Crenichthys; species Crenichthys baileyi. Next base: position 93,414 of record JAHHUM010003032.1, read on the forward strand.
ACACCTTTGTCATCACCTGAGGCTGCAGGAAGATGAGAAACAGAGAGTACAAAGATGGAAATGAGACAAGGCCTGATAAGTTACTTTGAGATTTCACTAAAGACAAGTCAGAGACATAAAACGTGTTCTACTGATGTTTAGCCAAAAACATTTTAAAAGATTCACAAATGTAAACATTTTACCTGGTTATGGTGCTCCACAGCCATGGTCAGGATGTTAAGGAAAATAGCAACCATGATGACTCTGGTGAAGATGTCACCTTTCACCAGCTCCTCCAGCCTCCTCTGGAATGGCCAGCAGCAAGCCTGGTAGATAACAAAGTCAGGTGAGCACACTCTGGTCAGTAGAAGATAAGAACTTTTGGTGGCGGTTTGTTTGCTCTCACCATCAATGATGTTCCACAGTTCCAGCTGTAACTGGGAGTCCATCTGCTGCGCAGACTAAAGATTAAAAAGAACAATCAGATCAAGATAAATCATCTAAGACCCAAGAAGTGCAGTTTTCAAGCTGAAATGAGATGCAGTGTGCTTATCATTGTGGGTGCCCTGAAATTCTTCCTTGACAAAAACTAGTTTAATTTGGAGGGCCAAAAGAGCCACTAAATAAATTATTAATATAAATGATCATAATTTATGTAGGGTTGAAAATACAGTAAATGATAAGTAAAGCATTAATACTGTATATGTCATAATTCAAATAAAATCAGAAACAAATACATTAAATAAATTGATAAATACATGCAAAAGTGTTTTGGTAATTGATGCAATACATAATCAAATATTATATTTGAGAATTAATAATTAAAATTGTTATTCATCAAATCTAAAATTATAAACAGAATTATATAACTATTAATTCAAATGCACGATTTGGGGTTGTTTGGTTTTTGGTTTCTGGTTTTTTCTTTGTCTTTCACAGTTAAGGTTTTGAATCGTTCTTTTGTTTATTATTTTTCTGGTCATGTTTTAGTCTTGTTCATGTTTTGTCAAGTTTGGTTTTTGTTTGTATATTAGAGTCTTTGTTTTTGCTCCAGCCACGTTTTGTTCTGTCAATTATCTTTATTAGGTTCACCTGCTCCAAGTTAATCTGTCTCCTTGCTCCACCTGGTTTTCACTCCATATATACACACCTGTTCAGTTAGTCATCGCGGAAACATTTCTCAAATCATGTCTTGTTTTCAAATCATGTTCAAGTCTTGTTTTGTGGCTCATGACAAGCCTGTCCTGCCTGTCCGTTTATTGTTTTGTTTCTGCCTCTTCTGAGAGTGAGTTTTTGTTTTTTATTAAATCGTTTTTCACTTACCATCACTCTGCCTACTCGCCTGCATTCTGGGGTTCCTCAGTTGCACAGAGTCTAACAGCACATGAAGTCGAGAGATATCGGCTAGAAATAGTCCGGCTCACCTCCACGTACAGCATGGGCTCAGGAACCCAGCTACTCGATAGTGGCTGGGCTCTCTTCTACTCTGGAGAAGAAAAAGTGCCCACGCACATCCCACGAAAGGAGGCCCAGGGGACGGCCCAGGACACGCTGGAGGGACTATGTCTCTCGGCTGGCCTGGGAATGCCTTGGGCTCCCCCCGGAGGAGCTGGAGTAGGTGTCTGGGAGGGACGTCTGGGCGTCTCTACTGAGTCTGCTGCCCTTGCGACCCGGTTCCGGATGAAGCGGAAGACGACGAGTACAAGTAGATACATACTGTATATGTGTGTATAAATATATGTGTGTGTATATTATATATATATCTATATATCTATATATATATATATATATATATATATATATATATATATATATATATATATATATATATATATATATATATTTATATATATATATATATATACAGGGGTTGGACAATGAAACTGAACACCTGGTTTTTAGACCACAATAATTTATTAGTATGGTGTAGGGCCTCCTTTTGCGGCCAATACAGCGTCAATTCGTCTTGGGAATGACATATACAAGTCCTGCGCAGTGGTCAGAGGGATTTTAAGCCATTCTTCCTGCAGGATAGTGGCCAGGTCACTACGTAATACTGGTGGAGGAAAACGTTTCCTGACTCGCTCCTCCAAAACACCCCAAAGTGGCTCAATGATATTTAGATCTGGTGACTGTGCAGGCCATGGAGATGTTCAACTTCACTTTCATGTTCATCAAACCAATCTTTCACCAGTCTTGCTGTGTGTATTGGTGCATTGTCATCCTGATACACGGCACCGCCTTCAGGATACAATGTTTGAACCATTGATGCACATGGTCCTCAAGAATGGTTCGGTAGTCCTTGGCAGTGACGCGCCCATCTAGCACAAGTATTGGGCCAAGAGAATGCCATGATATGGCAGCCCAAACCATCACTGATCCACCCCCATGCTTCACTCTGGGCATGCAACAGTCTGGGTGGTACGCTTCTTTGGGGCTTCTCCACACCGTAACTCTCCCGGATGTGGGGAAAACAGTAAAGGTGGACTCATCAGAGAACAATACATGTTTCAAATTGTCCACAGCCCAAGATTTGCGCTCCTTGCACCATTGAAACCGACGTTTGGCATTGGCATGAGTGACCGAAGGTTTGGCTTTAGCAGCCTGGCCATGCATATTGACCCTGTGGAGCTCCCGACGGACGGTTCTGGTGGAAACAGGTTGTTGAGGTGCACATTTAATTCTGCTGTGATTTGGGCAGCCGTGGTTTTATGTTTTTTGGATACAGTCCGGGTTAGCATCCGAACATCCCTTTCAGACAGCTTCCTCTTGCGTCCACAGTTAATCCTGTTGGATGTGGTTTGTCCTTCTTGGTGGTATGCTGACATTACCTTGGATACCGTGGCTCTTGATACATCACAAAGACTTGCTGTCTTGGTCACAGATGTGCCAGCAAGACGAGCACCAACAATTTGTCCTCTTTTGAACTCTGGTATGTCACCCATAATGTTGTGTGGATTTCAATATTTTGAGCAAAACTGTGCTCTTACCCTGCTAATTGAACCTTCACACTCTGCTCTTATTGGTGCAATGTGCAATCAATGAAGACTGGCTACCGGGCTGGTCCAATTTAACCATGAAACCTCCGACACTAAAATGACAGGTGTTTCAGTTTCATTGTCCAACCCCTGTATATATATATATATATATGTGTGGTGAACGTCTTGCTGGCGCATCTGTGACCAAGACAGCAAGTCTTTGTGATGTATCAAGAGCCACAGTATCCAGGGTAATGTCAGCATACCACCAAGAAGGACAAACCACATCCAACAGGATCAACTGTGGACGCAAGAGGAAGCTGTCTGAAAGCGATATTCGGGTGCTAACCCGGATTGTATCCAAAAAACATAAAACCACGGCTGCCCAAATCACGGCAGAATTAAATGTGCACCTCAACTCTCCTGTTTCCACCAGAACTGTCCGTCGGAAGCTCGACAGGGTCAATATACACGGCCGGGCTGCTACAGCCAAACCTTTGGTCACTCATGCCAATGCCAAACGTCAGTTTCAATGGTGCAAGGAGCGCAAATCTTGGGCTGTGGACAATGTGAAACATGTATTGTTCTCTGATGAGTCCACCTTTACTGTTTTACATAGCCCAAAAATTCACCTGCAAGAATTCGCCTGAAAAAATTCACCTGCAGAAATTCGCCTGCAAAAATTCACCTGCAGAAATTCACCTGCAAGAATTCACCTGAAAAAATTCACCTGCAGAAATTCGCCTGCAAAAATTCACCTGCAGAAATTCACCTGCAGAAATTCACCTGCAAATATTCACGTGCAGAAATTCGCCTGCAAATGTGGTGCCGCTTCTTCCGGTCACTTCAAAACAAGAGCATCTGCGGACAGGGTTGGGGCACTAGCTGGCATCAGGTCAGTCAAACATTTAATTCAGTTCAATACCGAATCTCAAATGGGTGTTAATTAGCTGGCGTTTTGTAATAATATATTTTTGGCAGAAAAATCTCATCACTGATCTTCATTAAGCCACTATCCAGCAAACTGTTAAGAGACTCGCCTCTGCCCAAGGCAATGGTGTGTCACGTGATCGAATAAACGTAATCTGATTGGCTAAAAGATGCTCGACTCGATCGAGTGCTGATTGCTTTAACACCCATTTGAGATTCGGTATTTTTGTTTCATCTAATGGAACTGAATGAAATGTTTGACTGACCTGATGACAGCTAGAGCCCCAACCCTGTCCGCAGATGCTCTTGTTTTGAAGTGACCGGAAGAAGCCGCAACACATTTGCAGGCGAATTTTTGCATGTGAATTTCTGCAGGTGAATTTTTGCAGGCGAATTTCTGCAGGTGAATTTTTGCAGGTGAATTTTTGGAGGGGAATTTCTGCAGGTGAATTTGTGCAGGCGAATTTCTACAGGTGAATTTCTGCAGGTGAATTTTTGCAGGCAAACTCTTGAAGGTGAATTTTTGCTGGCAAATTTTAAAAATTTTAAGTACAAAAAAAAATCACATACATAATTGCACAGGATAAAAATTTAGTGTCATAAATTCAATGTCTAAAAAATGTCTGATTCTTATGAGATTATTTTACTTCCATACTCCCGTACTACAGTGAACCCAGAAATAATTTCAACCAATACTGTGACTCAACTGACTGGTTGACCTGTACAGCAAATCCATTACAGAGCAATCACCTTTAACTATAGCAGTGTTAGCCTTGACCCTATGACAAGTTTACAGTCCTTTAACACAGGACTATGAAAAACATTTAATATTAAATAAGAAGAAAATTCTATATATATTTTACATATCTTACATATATTTAAAAAAATATATGTAATGTGCGGAGACCACAGTTCTTGACGCAGCCGTCCAGGGTTCAAGTCCCGACCCCGGAGACCTTGGCTGCATGTCTCCCCTTTCTCTCCGTGCCACTTCCTGTCTACCTAGTTTCATAAACTAACAAAAAATAATGGACAGTAGTGTGACAAAAATTTGAAAGAATAAATGTTTTTATGTTTTCAATTAGTTAATTACACATTTAAGTAAAAATATAATGGTGTATTTATTTATATAGTTATGTCTCCTCTGACCTCTGAAGATATGGATTACATTGCTATAGTAAAAAGTGAGCGCCCTTAAACTATCCTATGGTGCACTACAAAACAGAAAACAATAAGCTGTTAGGTAAAAAAATGAAAGAATAATGATTTTTACAAACTATACATTAACATTTTAAAAGATTTTGAGTTTTAATGATACAATAATTATTGAATATTCAGTTTTATTCATTTATCTTTTGGGCTGTATGGACTGCATTGCACTACATTAATTTATTTATTTACAAATTAATGTATTACCATTCCTTTTTATGTCCTTTCTTACATGATTAGTACTAATCTATTGTTTTATGTATTTATTTGATTGTGGCTTTTTGGCCCTCCATACTTTTGACACATCCTTGATGTTTATCAGAACTAAAGTCTGAGCTTATAAGCTTTATGTAACTAGTATCTGACCTGCTGTAGCATTGAACAAGCCAGCTTCTCAGTGAGCTCCAAAGCTGATTGAGATTGAGCGAACCAGGGAAAGGCTCTCCATCATCGCCTGCTGAGGCCTCTGAGTAGTGAGTGGCAATAACAACTGCGCACGTGTTCATTATGACGAAGGAGCCAATCTGGATGAAGACATAAATGACAAATCATTAGGCTGTGGCTTATATGAAACAATAAACTGTACAATTCAATTCAGTTAATTCAAGTAAGGAAATCCAAAAGAATTGCATTCTAAAAATACTATGCAAGACAAACAGACCCAGTTCATATATGGTGTTATATAGAAACGTATTTCTAAAATGAATCCCATGCAATCTAATTCTGTAGACAGATGAAATCACATACGGTCCAATTTGATTCTAGCAATAAAATACAGTCAAAATTGGTTTATAATGCTAAGTGGTAAAAAGATATATATAAGGAAGCCCAGCTGCTTGCATTGAATCATTGATTTTGCAGTGTTTCTCATCTTGAGCAAGTACATGGTGACAGTGGGGAGGAACTACTTCCTTTTAACAGGAGGAAACCTCCAGAACCAGGCTTAATATTAGCGGCCATCTCTTCTGGCTGTGATACAAATACATGTGAACTTCTGATAGGAAAGTTCAAATGCTTGTGAGCATTAAGTTTTAGGGAAATTAATATAACAACTGAAATAAACATTTTCTTCAAGTGTTTGTTAATGTCTGTGTACAAAAAGCCCTAATGGTTTGTTAAAAGAAGGAGGAAATCACAGTTTTCTTGCTTAGTATCACATTAAAATCACAACTTTTCTCTACAAACTAGTTCAGATAACTTTTGGCTTGATCACAAAGGCTTTTTTGAGACTAAACCCTAAATAAAGACACTTACAATTGTGAGTATGAGGAAATAGATAAAACTCCAGTAGGAGTATGAGTCCATCACATAGTACATTATGTCTGTCCAGCCTTCCAGAGTGACAACCTGAAAGCAAATAGACAGCAGATAAAAGGCAAATATTTTGTGAAAAAAGTCTGAAATGTAATTATAATCTGCAAAAGCAAGAAAAGAAACTTTCTGATAAGCTGTAACCAACTTATCAACAACAGTGTACTGAAGCTTGGAGTGAGATGAGGGTCTCTGTGGGTCAGATAAATACAAACCAGAACAGCACCATGTCTCAACCTTGAAGAATCATCTTGCTCCAGTTGTGAGGTAGGATATATCAGGTAATTAGGAAGAATAGGTTTAGATCCACAAACATAAACACAATCACCTACTAGTGGTTAAAATGTATAACATTGTCTACAGTTACATGCAAAAGATAATTTTTTGCTTTTGAACTGGTCCACTCTGAGGTAAATATTATGTTAAGTATAAGTTAAGTATAAGTTAAAATTGCCATAGTTATGATAACCAATCACAAAAAGCAGCATAGGAATTTATTTATTTTTCTAATTTGGTGTGTGATTTACACGCTATATTACTAAAAGTATTTACTTTCCCCTTCTTAATTGATGGTGGTATCATACCAAAGTTGAAACCATTGAGACCAACAGCAACACAACAATGAAGTAATAGGCCACGTAAAATCACCAGTAGTATCAGCAGTATCAGCAGATACTGAGTCACTTAGACCGCAGAGGGCGCCAACTTTCTGCAGAGTCAGTAACTCCAGACCATCAAACTTCATGTGGCCTCCAGACCAACTCAAGAACAATGTGTAGGGAACCTCATGGAATGGGTTTTCATGGTCCAGCAGCAGCATCCAAGCCTTAAATTACCAAATGCAATGCAAAGCATTGGATGCAGTGGTGTAAAGCACACTGCAACTGAACTCTAGAACAGTGGAGACATGTTGAGTGATGAATTATCCTTCTACCTCTGGCAATCCAGTAAACGAGTATGGGTTTGCCAGTTGCCAGAGGAATGAAACTGACTTCATTGAGTCAAGTGTAAAATTAGATGCAGAGGGTTTTATGGTGTAGGGCTCCTTTTTAGGACTTGGGCTCAGCCTCTTGGTTCCAGATATAAAGAAACTCTTAATGCTTTAGCATAACAAGATATTTTGAACAATTTGATGCTTCCAACTCTGTGGGAAAAGTCTGGCGATGACCCCTTCAGTTCCAACAGGACCAGTGCACAAAGCAAGTTCAAAACCACATAAATGAATGCATTTGGTGTGAAAGAGCTTGACTGGCCTGAGTCCTGACCTTAGCCCAACTGAAAACCCTTCTGATGAATTAGAGACTGTGAGCCAGCTCTTCTCTTCCAACATCAGTGTCTGACCTCACGAGTGCGCATCTGGAAGAATGGTCAAAAGTTCCAATAAACACATTCCTAAACCTTGTGAAATGCCTTGTCTGAAGTGCTGAAGCTGTTAATGCTGCAAAAGGAGGACTGACAGCACACTAAACTCTATGGGTTATAAATGTGTTGTCACTTAAGTTCATATGTGTGTGAAGGCAGACAAGTGAATACTTTTGGTAATATAGTGTATATGGGCAGAGTGAGAGAGTGACCAATAGAAGAAAAGCTGTAGTCTCATTCCAGAAGTGTCAGAGTTGGTAACTCTGCTGTAACACAGATGGTTTACCTGAAAAATGGCAATCCAGGCATAGCCAATATTATCGAAATTGATAGAGCCCAGGTTCGGGTTATGTTTCCCGGGACGACACACGTTGTAGTAGGCGTTCCAGTTAACGCACCCACTAACATTTGTCACGGCGACCAGCCCAACTGGGGGATCTGACAATGGGTCCTGCTGGGGAGCAGCCAACAAGCAGGTGTTCCCTCCTTCACGGAGAGGAGGTATGTCCGAGCAGTGCCGCATGCCAGTCTTTTCGAGGGAACAGATGAACGGAACTCTCTCACCAGGCAAGGACACGTAGTACGGACTCAGGCTCCTGTTGTACGGTCTGGGTTGATAAAAGCACATAAAAGATGAAAGCCATTAAATGGCTGCAATGTGTCTGAAAAACTTTCCCAGCAGTAGAAACCTCGGCTGCTCAGCTGCCTTGTAAAGTGTATGGTTTACTCTGCTGGAGATTTATATAGAAAATACATACGTATATATGCAGAAAAAAATGTATTACTGAATTAAGGCACTTTTGTCTCCAGACAAAGATTATTCTGGGTCTGACATTTTATTTTATGGAACTTTGCAATACAGGAACATGATTTTCACTTTTAATAAATTCAAATTTTATTTAGTAATTCTCACATGTAGTATTTAATTGTGTTTAAAACGTTATTTAAGTAACTATAAACACACACAAGACACACATACATATATATATATATATATATATATATATATATATATATATATATATATATATAGATATATATATATATCTATATATACATACATACATATATATATTATATAATATATATATATTATTATATATATATCATATATTATATAATATATAGTATATATATATATATATATGATATATATATATATATTATATATATCATATATATATATATATATATATATATATATATAGAATTATTATATATACTATATATATATATATATATATCATATATTTCATAGTATCATCAATTCATTTAAAAAGTATTTGTTATTTATGACAATTATTAATAATTATTGTATGAATTTCTTTGGAAAATTACGGCACTTCTGTACCGTCAAAATTTGGAGGGTCTGACAATTTCTCTAATTTCACACTGCAACACAGAATGAAATGATGAAATAAAAAATGAAATAATTTTCTAGCATTTTACCTTATAATACTTTTTAATTATTAATACTCAAATATAATTATTTAATCATCAATTAAATAAATAATCTAATTAATTATACATGCACTACATTATACATTCATGCATTTAATTTATGCATTTATATTATTTACATTAATAAATATGTTAAAGATCGTCTCATGATTTATTTATATGGCACTTCTGTCCTTTGTTTAGATTATGTTTCTCATTGGGAGGGACTATCACTGCAATAGTTATAGATGACTGGTCTGAAATTGACAAATTAACAAACAATATATTATTAGTTAATAGAGCCCAGAGAAAGAGGGAAGAAATCTTGGGAGATTTCTTACACAGGGATGTCCTCTCCCAGAAAGCAGCGGTGGCGCAGGTCTCCCGCCCACAGCTGGACTCCCACGATGCCGAAGACGTAGATGACAAGTGCATAGAGGGTGAGGACATTTCCCAGCATGGGCAGGATGCTTAGGAACATGGACACCAACTTTCGCGTCTCTGCAGAGGTAAACACAAGTAGATGAGCTTCAGGTTTTTCACCTTGATAGGGAGACATTCTATGGATCTATGTTCAGCTTGAAGACTTGCATCCTGTACATTTCTGGGATTTAATCTCACTTTAATGTTGATTTTTACACTCACCAGCCACTTAAATAGGTACACATGTCCAACACCTCATTAACGCAAATTTCTAATCAGCCAATCACATGGCAGCAACTCAATGCATTTAGGCATGTAGACATGACAAGATGACAAGATGATCTGCTGCAGTTCATACCAAGCATCAAAGTGGGGAAGAAAGGTGATTTAAGTGACTTTGAATGTGGTTGTTGTTGGTGCCAGACGGGCTGATCTGAGTATTTCAGAAACTGATGATCTACTGGGATTTTCATGCACTACCATCTCTAAAATTTACAGAGAATGGTCCGAAAAAGAGAAAATCATCAAGTGAGCGGTCAGTTCTGTGGGCCGCAAATCACCTTGTTGATACCCAAGAGGTCAAGTAGAGAATAGCCAGACTGGTTCAAGGTGATAGAAAGGCAACAGTAACTCAATAACATACCACGTCGTAACAACCAAGGCATGCAAGAAGAGCATCTTCTGAACGCACAAATGTCGAACTTTGAGGCGGATGGGCTCAGCAGCAGAAGACCACCCGTTTTGCCACTCCCTGTTCACTAAGAACAGGAAACTGAGGCTACAATTCGCATATGCTCATCAAAATTAACACTAGAAGATTGGAAAAACGTTGCCTGGTCTGATGAGTCTCGATTCTGGCTATAACATTCGGATGGTAGGGTCAGAATTTGGTGTCAACACATGAAAGCTGATCCATCCTGCCTTGTATCAACGGTTCAGGCTGGTGGTGGTGGTGTATAAATGGTGTGGAGGATATTTTTGCCTGGCAGATTTTGGGCCCCTTAGTACCAATTGAGTATCGTGTCAACGCCACAGCCTACCTAGTATTGTTGCGGCCATGTCCATCCTTTTATACCACAGTGTACCCATCTTTCTGATGGTTACTATCCCGCAGGACAACGCGCCATGTCTATAAAGCACGAATCATCTCAGACTGGTTTGTTGAACATGACAATGAGTTCACTGTACTCAAATGGCCTCCACAGCCACCAGATCTCAATCTAATAGAGCACCTTTGGGATGTGGTGGAACGGGAGATTTGCATCATGGATGTCCAGCCGACAAATCTGCAGCATCTGTGTGATTCTATCATGTTAATATGGACCAAACTCTCTGAGGAATGTTTCCAGTACCTTGTTGAATCTATGCCACAAAGGATTAAGGCAGTTCTGAAGGCAAAAGGGGGTCCAACCCCGTACTAGCAAGGTGTAATAAAGTGGCCGGTGAGTGTATATTGATTGCCATCCTCCTAATAACAACAATAATAATTGAAAGACATGTCAAAATTCTATGTTATTCCAGACTCGCATTTTCAGAATACCCAAATTATATAGAAAATATTTCAACAGTTGTGAGGCTTTAAATATGAAATCTAATGGATGGATGGATGGACAAATGGATGAATAAATGGTTTACATCCAAGCAGTACAGTGAACAGACTGTGAAAAGCGTCAGATTACCGTCCACTCTGCTGAACAGTCTCATTGGGGACACGGTGAAGGAGATTCCCGCATGGACCCCAAAAGGTTCAACAAGGAAATCCAGGATCCTGAGGAGAAAGAGGCAAACACAAAAATACAAAGTATGAAGGGTTTTGGTGTTTCATCAATAACATTTGTTTCAGCCAATTTTGTGACTGCAACACAGAGTTGGCATGAGAATTAGAGGGTTACTAACTCTCCACAGAGAATGAAGAAGTCAAATTTGTGCCAGCTGTGTTTCAGGTAGTCTGTGATGCCCAGGGCCACCACCTTGATCACCATCTCCACCAAGAAGTAGGCAAAGACCAAGTACACCACAATCTGGTTGGAAACAATGGAAATTCATGCTTTACAAACAGATAGTGACTAAAGTTCATGGTTACATGTAGCTCAGGGAGCTCAGATCTCCCTCTGACCTCTTGTATCAGGTGTTCCTCTTTGCAGGGCTGAAAAACACCTTGAACAATACAGCTGATCACTATGATCAGGATGGAGACACAGCAATACCAGGTTTAAGATGTTAAGGACAAAACACTCTGAGATCATTTAATTACAGCTGGGGTTGAGGCTCAAACACTGAATGAACTTTGTGAAGAGTAGTATTAGACAGTTTAGAAGTAAAATGGTTCTTGGTTAAATCAAATGTCAACTAAAGTTATTGCCAAAGGATATGGGCTAAAGGCCAGCTTAAGGCAGTGCTGACGGAAAGGTGAGGTTGGCTTCAAACCGAAGCAAACCACAGGAGACAGGGTCCGGTAGGGCTGCTGCTCTCGCGGTCCTGCCGTGTTGCCACTAGGACGCTCCAACCTTTCACCATCGGTCCTAGTCATGATGATGTACAGTGTCTGGAATGGAGATGTTGTGGATCTGAGTCCCCTCCTCTTCAGTGACAGAAATTCGTCTAAGATCGCCTGCAAATAGGCTAAATCTGGGGGAAGGTTAAAGAGAACTGAAGAGTGAGGTTGTTTTTAAACATCTAGGAGACACAACAAGATACAACTGTTTTATTATTCACATTGCCACTTTACTGCCACTGACACTGATGATTCAGAAATAAAGTCTTAAAGACCTTATACCATTTTTAGCATGTTGTTCATATAACCTAATGCATAAACATCCATACAACTACCAAATACGTTTAAATAAAAATAAATCTGTATCTACGCCAGTGGAGTTTCTTGCATGAATGTCAGCCTTGGTGAGCCCCCTCTTCTGCACCACATTCCCATTTTGTGTTTTCACAGATAGATTAAAGGTTTTACAAATCAAAGCTGCGCTATAAAAATTTTAAAATCAGAGTCTAAAAATACCGCTTAGGTTTAAACCAGTGTAAGTATTTTAGATCTTGAACTAGAAATGTAGTCCACATTTCTTAAGTTTGCAGCAAATTGGAATCTATAAATCACATGCCAACTACAGCATCATCAGCTAGCCATGGTGTGATCCCAGTAATACTTACATGTTGTGCCTTTATCTATTGGCTTGCTCAGTGACCCTTTGACCATAACTACTATTTTATAGATTAACAATGCACGTCCATCCCTTAAAAATCCCATAAAGAACATGTAGTTAAGTTTTCCTTGTGCCTATTTAAAAAGGCAGGACACCCACAGTCACCTAAATATGGATGCTACATGATATTACTATTTATTGCTTTACCAAATATCCTTTATTTCTGTCAAATAAAGGGTGATGTTAAATGATTGTTTTGATCTTTTTCCACTTCCGTTGCAGTCAAACGCGGAATGTAGTCTGAGGACTTTTCAGTTCACTTTAAGGGTGTTGATGTGATGAAAATATTCGTCCAGTGAATTTGTAGCTAAACCATAGAAATTTTAAACATATAACTAAACTATTAGAAACCTTCCCCGCTGCAAATTAACCTCAGGTTTTGTTTTCTAAAACAAACAGAAAAATGGAAAATCTTAAAAATGGTTTCCATGGTAACCTGTTTGTGTATGTGATATTAAGAGCATTCATTTTTATTATAATTATTACTAGTTAAACAAAACAAGCCTCCCTAGTTAGAGAGCTGCCCCACTTTGACTCCAGCATGGGATTTACCATCGTGAAAGACTGACTTAAGTTGCATAAACCATTTGAAGATCAAAAGAGAATTTTCATAAGTTACCCATTTCTCTTTAAAATAAACAGCTTATAAAATAGCATTAGCTTGATTAGCAGATGGCTTTTTAAATTAAATTATTGTTTGAATTATCTTTACACTCACCAGAAAATAACCCGAGGATTGTTTGGTTGAACAATCACTGAAAGCTTGAAAGCACTCAACTATTTCATAGTTCCTGTACGTTTTTGAAAACAACAGCCAGTTACGTCTGTTGTTGTCATGGTAACCTGACGGTCTCCACAATATGTGATATTTAGAATATTCTGTTATTTTTTCTTAATAAACAAACATCTTCTCCAATATTGTTTTTAGAACCATCTTCACGATATTAATCCAATCTAAACTACACAAGACTTTTGCTTAAAGTGAAAAAAGTAGGACAACCTGTGAAAATCTGTGTGTTTTCTAACACATTTGGACATTTGGATAATAATCAATGTTAATAATGCAAATATTCAAGAAATATTAAAAAAATTGTTAAAACTCAATGAAAGACTTAAAACTTTCAGTAAAATGTGAAAATTCTGACTTAAAATTGCTTAAAAAATACACACAGACGTAGTACTTTAGGGACACATGATTGGAACATTGTTATTAAGCAACTAAATTTCAGACATTTAGGTGTGCTCCTGACTATTGAAGAGAGAGTGAATACCACGGTGAAATTTAAAAAGCTGTCTCGGGCAATCAGATAGAAGATTGAGCAGTTTGTGAATCTCAAAGCCCACATCTTGATCTCAGACCGATGTTAGAGACTCGGTAGATGTCTTCTCACTAAAGTAATTTTCTTGTTACCAAAGAGGGTAACGGTAGCTATTGGGTGATAGGGTGTTCTAACTTTTTCCCCAGCTAGAAAACACATTTTTATTGATATCTTTTGTTTAATGACTAAAGTGACAATTCTTTAAGTGCAACTAAATCACTTTCTTTGCTCAGGCTGTAATTGAGATAAATATTCATAAATATTGGCAGGATTTCCCTCTAATTCACTGCATAATGGCTCATTGATATTATGTGGGCAAACTGTATCGTGGCAGACAGAAGCATTTTGATCATTTCCTTAACATGTTGTAGTTGTTGAATACTACATGTTGGTGCCACACATTACTTGTGTGTTTTTAATATTCAATCAAATGATACATATAGGAAAAGATTACATGCCTGCTGAAATAGCATCTAATAATAATCATTCACTACAATTATATGGATAGCATTTAAAGAAATATTTGCCATTTAAAAAGCTTCTGTTTTAATTGGATGTCAAGAAGTTTTTTGCAGTAAACGGTACACTGCTGAAAGTCTATCAACTTTCTATCAACCAGCTTTACTGGTCTTCTGACACTGAAAGAGCATATTTACATATTCCTCATTGATCTTTAGTGCAGGCAGGGGGTCAGGGGGGAAATGGGGTGTAGAGTTGTTGGTGGTGTGTGCAGCTAGTCCTTTTGTATGGGAGTGGAATGTGGGTGAATGGCTTGAAGGTGTGAATGACTATGTTTAACTATCAAATTTCACACCTTGTCAGCATTTGAAGGACCCAAATCCACACAAGATGATGGGGGATACTGTTCAAAATGAAGAATTATTGAATTAAAGACAGAATGAGGAACAGGCATGGGAGAGTCAAGCTGGACAAACGAAGCAACAGCAGGGACAGGTACAGACAGTGGAAGAATCTGACATGAGGTAATTTGACAGACAGGTTTCTACCTGCTGAGGAGGTTATTGAGTGACATGAGGACCAGGTACGACTAATTAGGAGAATGCAGAGTATCTAGGTGAGGAACTAGAGGGATCTAACCAGACACTATAGGATCTAACACTAACACTAAATCAGAAGCTAAACCAACTCACAAGGAACAGAATACAAGAAAGAGCCAAGATTTTCAACCCAAAGGAATAAATGGTGAGTAAAAAAAACATAAGTGACAAAATAAATAATAAAAGAAATAAACATCTTTGGTGAAAAGACCATGCCTTAACTACTACCACTCTAATTACACGCCTAGGAAAAAATGCTTGTCATTTCATAGCTTTTACTTCTCCTCCCTTTTCACCTCCAAATATTTCAGTTTTTTTCAGTCATATCAAAGGGGGTTTGAGGTTGTCCTACTTACTTGGAAAGCCCCTTGAACTCCAGCCAAATATTATCAAAGTTCCCCCTATTTCTTTGCTGTTGTGTTTCTTTTCCATCTCCTCTTTACCATTCAGGTGTTGTCTGCTTTAGCAAACACAAAACCAAAGTGAAAAAAACACTAAGAGCCATGTAATATAACATTAGCTTTCCAAAGCTATTCTAATGTATTGAGACGCACCTGTATAAGCAGATGATCAGTGCAACGGAGACTGGATGACAACAATGAGGGACACCTTGGTGCTCTGGGTATCATGTCCTCAGGTAAAGTAACTAACAACAATAAAACTCTGACTAGTGTAAGTCTGTGTTATGTTATGGATCCCGCCCAACAGTAATAATTTTTTCTTTTGAAAAAGCAGATTTTGGGAAGATAAAAGAATCAACCTGTGACTGTAGGGTGATGGCTCTAAGACTGATAATTCTGGGCTTGAAATTCCTTTGATACCATCATCAGTTTTCCTTTTTTCCTGACTGTCAGGAGAGGCCACAGGAGGGTCTGCCTTTCAAATGTAAATCCTATGCTGATGCATTCGTGGTACAAAGGAGTCTGTTTCTTATCTCTGGAGGAAAGTCTGATCATCCTCTGTGAAGTCAGCTTCACAGAAAGTAGCGGTGACACTTGATTTAAGCTCCACGAGGTTGCAGGAAATATGTTTTCTGCTGTCTGGGTGAGTTACGGCTCATTTACTAATGGTGAAACCCAGCCTCCCCCAGAGCGAGCTGATGGATAAATCACACACACTGCTGTGCTGCAGTGCACAGAGAGTGCGGCCGGTCACTGTGGAGCTATCTCCTTCTTTATTTAATCTAGCTTATTTCCCCACTCTCTCTCTCTCTCTCTCCAACTCTCAGGAGCCGTGAAACAGTTTGGAGTGGCGGCTCAGCTCGCAGTGAAGTTCCATCAGAGCCATGGAGTGTAATAAAAAAGAAAAACGCTCTCCATCAGTGATATGGCTGTGAACGGCCGGGGCTTTGATGCAACATTAGGCAGCTGCTGCAGCAGGCACAGGGAGCTTTATGTAGGAGAGCAAAAGCCGTGTCAGCGTGTGTGGATAAATAGGTGTGTGTTTAACCTAAATTAGCTCCTGTTATCAGATCTGCAGATTAAGCTTTTTGTTTTATAATAACATTATGCATTTACAATTTACACAACAGCTCTTTCAAGGCCAAAAGCGTTCCCTCCTTCCTTCTGTCTATATTAAATGCTTTAATTCTATTTTTCAAAAATCTGATTCTCAAAACCTAATTCCTAAAGAAGTGAATACAATTTGGGAACTCAAATGCAGTTTTCTGAAACATTCAGTCAAAACCTTTTGGTGGAAAATGTTTTCTTTGCACTTAAGACCAAAAGTTTTAACAACGAATCAAATCTAGAGTTTGGTGTCCTCAGTGCCTCAAATTTTTATGAGCTGTTAAAGTCTGCTTTAAAAGCCCATACATTTGAAATACTTTTACTGCCAAATACATCCAATTTATGATCCTTCTTCTTTAGAAAACCTTCTCCAATTCTCTCTGGCATGCTGCATAGCAACATTTGGACCAAATCTTGTCTGATGGTGACTTATTCTTTTCTGCTTATTGCTTGATTTTGAGCACAGTTTGCTGGCTTTTTCTTTTACAGAACTGACCACAGGTTCTTAGCAGGGGGTTAAAATTTGGTTTCTTGACCACAGGTCCAAACTTTGTTATTTTTCTGATCTTTGAGCCACTTCATTACTTTGACCTTGTGAGATTCTGCTCCAATTTGCTAAATTATCACTAAACTGATCCTAGAGGTTGATCTCGGAGAATGTTTTTGTTCCCAAACCTTTACTCATGGCAGTGTTTTTTTGGGTAGAATTGGAAAGAAACCTCACGCATGGATTGGACCAGAATGTTGACACAGCACGGGACTCATGGTAGCTCTCCCATTTTCTCCTCCAGCAGAATCACAGTCAGTCCTTGATGTTTGATTGGGACTAAGGTCTCCTCTTTGCCAGGCTTGTTGTCACAAGGCCATTCTCCAAAAGACTCCTCCTCGCTGTGTATATACATGCATCCACACCCTTCTGCTGCCAGTTTTGAGCAAGCTCTGCACTGGTGGCAACATTCTTATGTGGTAGAGGAGCGTCATGCCTCTTGCTGGGCGCCTTGGACTTCCTGGAGTCTAACTTTACTGCAGCTGAAATTCTCAACTTAAAGTTCTTGATGACTGTTCTTTCAGCTACAATGTTTTTAGCTGCAGTTTCCTACATTTTGAAGCACAGCGATGATAACTTCATGTGATTCCACAAGAAGACAATGACTTCAAGCACCTCTGCCCCTTTTATTAGCAATCAGTCGGCAGAATAGAATGACAGTGATGCTAGTGAGGCATGGAGCGCTAAATAAATTAATCTACATCTGATCCATCTGCTCAGAAATTAAACAGCACTAATGTAAACTGTTTTCACAAAAACAGACTCTGCAAAATTTGTACCTCTCAAAAGCTTTTGCTACAAGGCCAACATTTTGTAAATTAAAAGTAATTTACAGGCAAAGCAAACAAAGTGATCATACAGAGATGGAAATAACCTCACTTGTAAAACTTGTAAAAGTTCTCAATATGAGGAAAAAATTATTAAAAAATAAATAGAATAACAAACCAACAACTATGTAAAGCAAAATCACAATATTCTAATGCAAAGCTCTAGAATGCGATAGCACATTGCAATGATCTCACAACAATTAGTTTAACCTCTGACTATTTTAACTTTACGAAAAACAGCCCAAGAATAAATATAAGTCTCCATTTTTGCAGACAGAAATGATACAATGATGAGGGTTTGAGGAGGAAAACAGATAGATGTGTGACAGAATAAGGACACAGCTGAAGTGTATTTGCATATTTAACACAGACTCCTTCTGCTGCATTACTCTTATTTTTGCTTGTGGTTGTGGTAGACATTCAAGACAGCTACAAACCTTGGTGTGCCCGCAAGAAAGTCAGCTAAAACCAAGAAAGACAGGCCATGAAAAAACAGCTGACTGGTAAGAACAAAGTCCAGGTCATCAACACATTGGCCTTGCCAGACATTAGACACCCCGCTGGTATAATAGCCTGGACAAACAAGGATATAAATGCTATTAATATGAAGAAAACATCTCACAATCGTCAAAGCGATCAAAGTCCAGCACCCTGAGACAGAGTACCAAGTGGGAGGAGGAAGGTCGAGGACTATTGGGCATCACAGCCACCATGAAGGATGGAACAGCAGGGTCTGGCGAAGCGGTAAGGCGTGTAGCCTGTGTACATTTCACCTTTCTAATCTTTGTTCCAATTAATGTTTTATCCCTTTGCTCTGGCCTAAAACTAACCATATTTTATATGACTTGTGACAAATATTCAGAGAGAAAAGAACAAACCGTTAGTTGGTGTGTCCTGGAATCCCAGCCTTGGCCCTTTCTGCCGTGACTTTGCGGGTAGCAGTACTGCACATAAGCAATTGCTGCCTGTTTTAACAATTTGGTAGGCCTATGAATATCTCTACCAACTGTACGCTGTATTAAATGACTTTGGATCATTTAGGAAACAAACTAAATGTAACTTATCCAAGACTTTCTCTCGCTACTAACCTTGCTGTGAAATTACAAGGACACTTACAGCTTAAAAATATCAAAATGCAAGCACTTCCTCTTCTTTCAATCAGCAGTTTAACACTGGTTTTAACATGGCTTCATGGTGGCAATGTCAGCAGCAATGTTGCCTTGCAGCAAGAAAGTCCTGGGCTCGAATCCCAGCATCATGTTGCATGGAGTTTGCATGTAATTCTCGTGCATGCGTGAGTTCTCTCCGGGTACTCTGGCTTCCTCCAACAGTCCAATGACATTTCTCGTTAGTGTTTCTATGAATAGACGAAAATTAATCTAGTCCAACAAAATAGAAAACATTCGACCCAAAACGTTAGCAAACATGCGACTCTTTTGAACCTAACATAATTTACTCTTTTCTTCTTTGTTTCAATAAAATATTGCATGTTTTAGTTGTTGGTGAGCAAATACGTTTAAATGCCACAGTAGTAGTTGGCAAAGCAGAAAAGAGACCAATAGTGATAGGCAATCCCAGGTTCAAGAAATACTAAGGGCTTAAAAAGCAAATGGAAAGGTTGTTGAGGGTCAATGACTCAGTGGCTTTCGAAAATCCAGGAAAACCCGAGATCTCTTCCCAGAACAGAATGGCTGGGTACTGAACCTTTTCCTTATAAGCTTTTTACAATAATATAAGTCTTCCATCAGTAAGCAGCACATCACACCAAGGGGTTAAAATCTATCTCATATCGCCCAAAGAACGAGGGGCCCCTCGCCCCCCCCCCCCCGAAACACCTGTCGCTGAAAATCACCTGCTGCTGGTTGTCCCGCGCACACACCCCTCTGCCCGGCCCCCACCTGTCGCCGCCTTCTCTCTGAGCGCGTTTGACGCTAAACCTCAACCACCGACGGTTGTGGCGGTGACAATAACCTAACATTATAAACACCTCACATCCACAGCCCGTTCTCCGGGTGTTTAAGGGGGAATTTCGCTCCTCCGATCCAGCGGGGCATCTTTTACTCAGGAAGCTACTGGGTGAAGACAAGAAGGTGATGCGTGAAGTAAATAAGAGTTTTTATTTGATAAGCCTTCTTTACTTCAGGAACGTTTTACTTCTCACTTCTACATGGCGAAGTTTCTGGTTGAATTGCTGGGATGCACACTTCCTGACAAGGGGACCTCTCCGCTGTTTGAGGTAAGGATGTAGCCGATTTTTAAAAAATCCCGCAGCCTGCATGCATAATTAACCGTGTTGTCAGGTGTGAGTTGACAGCTTCAACCCCTCCCCATATGATTCACTGTTTGTTAGTCATTAAAAGGAGGTTTAGGGTTTGTTTATTTGTTTCGCTGCATACCAGTTCACTTTCATGTCGCACTGTGCTGCAGACAGATGGATTAAATGTGTATTATTTGCATCTACTGTTATAATACTTTTTATACATTTAGTGAAAAAGCCCGTCTGTTAGATGAGCTCAGAATTTCTAAGATTTTCTTTCTTATTTTATTACACAATTTCTGTGAGCTAATGGCTTAAAGCCGCCCTGATGACCGATGTGTTACTTGCGTTGCCAGAAAGTGGTATCAAGCAAGAAATGGCCAAGAGTCAAATACTTCTGGTATTTGGGTCAATGTGCCACAAACTGCGCCCCAGACATGCTGCCCCTGCACTCCTGTTGCCGAAATGTGGTACTTGTTCTCTGATAAAATCAGTTCACAGAAAAACGTTCTTTTTTATTGCTTTTATTTATTTATCAGGTTTATTTTCTTCGTTTGTCTTACTCAAACGTGCCAAAGTCACCTTCTGAGAGTTCAAATGTGCAAGTTCAACCCGTGAAGCTGGAAATTCACACAATAATTCACATGTGAAATATGTGAAACGCATATTGTACCTGTGGGCTGCTTTTAGAAAACTTTAGTTTGTCCATCACATGTAAATTCCCATGTAAAATCTATGAATTGCATGTGGTGACTTCATGATCTATATCTTAAGGTGATTCCCATGCGTTTATATCTGATGCCCATGTGAAAACAGCAGGACTACATGTAAAGTGGTAAATTAACGAGACTCTTATACGACTTTTCTAAACATACTGTAGCCTCAAAGCCATTTTACATAACAAATGACACTTTTATGCACTGATACGATGATCAGTGCGTTGGCTACTTGAGGGTTAGGGTTAAGGTTAGGGCAGTTCCTTACATGATGGGGGAAGCTGGAATTGACTACTTTTCCCATCAAGCCACAGCTGCTACAAATATCATTCTCATGAACCCCGGTGAATAACAGTGACACAAGATGATCCCCACAAGGAGCCTCTATGGTGGTGGACATCCTGTTTTGGGCTGCATGGATTTTGACATGTGGAAATTACACTGTATTGTAACATGTCAAACACAGGTGGAACACATATGGTTTCTCATGTGTTACAATTAGAAAATCATGTGTTTCACATGCGCTCATTATATTGTGTATAGTGTGTTATTCCAGCATTGTCCTGTATTTAGCTCCATCCATCTTCCCATCAACTCAGAACAGCTTCCCTGCCCCTGCTGAGGAAACACATCCCCACAGCATAATGCTCCCACCACCAAATTTCATGTTAGGGAGGGTGTACCTAAGGTGACGAGCATTATTAGTTTTCACCCACATATAGTTGTTTACACATGGGCCAAAAGTTAAACTTTAGTCTTAATTACTGAGAGCAAGTTCTTCCACATGTTTGCTGTGTTCCCTCTATGGAGTGGATTAGTAAAAGCTGGCCTGTCGACAGACTCTTGTATCTGATGTTTGGATTTCTACAGCTACTCAGGAGTTACCATGGGCCTCTTGTCTGCTTCTGTGATTAATGCTCTCCTTGCCTGGTCTGTCAGTTTAGGTGCCCATCTCTTGGTAGGTTTGCAGTTTGCCATCTTCCTTCCATGTTCAGAGCAGAGCTCTGTGAGATGTTTAAAGCTTGGAATATTGTTTTGTGACCAAACTCTGCTTTAAACTTCTCCACAACATTCTCCCCGGCCTGTCTGCTTTGTTGCCTGATCTTCATGATGCTGTTTGTTCACTAATGTTCTCAAACAAACCTGACACCTTCACAGAACAGATGGATTTATACTGAGATTACTGAGATTAAGTTGAACACAGATGGACTCTATTTACCAGTGACTTCTGTAGGAAATTGGTTGCGCTGGATTTGATTTAGTGATGACTGCAAAAATGGGTCAAAATATAAGTGCATGGTACACTTTTCAGTGTAGTTTTTAACAGATTTTTTTGCAACATATGTTGAAAACCATGCATCCCTCCTTCCTCTTCAAACGTATGAACCAAGTCTTAAGGTTTGTAACCGGTTGTAATGTAACATCACATTTAAGGAAGTATAACAACTTGCAAAACTTGCAAAAACTGTAAGCATGTAAGCAGGCAGTTTATCTGTAAAACTGGGCCTGACCCATGATTGCGTAACACCAGATGACAGACACATTCAGATTTATCCTCATCACACACACACACATACACCCACACACACACACAGACCGTTATAATCCTCAGCTGCCAAGTGATTGCCAGTCCATCAGACTTCATCTCAATCTGCGCTGCACGCATTGCATAAACCAAAATATTAAAAATCATCTCAGAAATGTGTCCAAAACATCAACATTTGAAAAAGCAGCAGGAACTTCTGTGATATTAAATGACAACCTCCACTACACAACTGTGAAAGTTTACAGTTTATACAAACAAATTTTAGTTTCAGCAACAGTTATATAAGGCAGTATATCTAATTCCAAATTAAACCAGTAAAATCAGGTGTCTGATTTTATCTCTAGTATTCTCTAGTAATTCAGAAATGAATGAACACATTTCATTTTATACTATTTATTATCTTTTCCACCATAATCAGGAATAGATGAGCGCAGCTCAGACTTTCATTGGTCATTATTGATTCCCCTATCAGAGGGTTTTCCTGCCTAACTGGTTTCTGTGCTGAACTGATGCTTTCCACTTTCAGCATGATTCCAGAACTGAAAAACTGCTGCTATCTCAGCACCAGCTATAGGTTGGGTAAGAGGAAGCAAAAAAACACTTTCATCAGGAGCTGGAGACCTGGAACTGCGCTTAAAGCCACCTTTCCCTCTGAAAATATTGTTTCCAAATAGGTTTATAAAAACAGTGTTTGTGACTTTACTATTGCAGGGCTGCTTTTAAGAAATCCTACTCGAAAGGCTGAGTGCAATTCTTGTTTTCTGCTGCTGGTAAATGCTGACCAGAGAGCTGCTGGTCTCCAGCAGTTCACAAACACAAACTGCTATTTAAAAGAACATACATAAAGTAGGCTTGTGATATCAGTACATCTGTTTGCAAAGAAAAATTGTGAAAGTAGTAAGAATAAACCCCCCTGCAATGTAATTGTCTAATTAAGGAAATAACAGAGGGTGGATTTATTATTTACTGTAAAAGGTTCTGAGATCTGTCACTAAATAAGCTCTGTGTGAAACCAGAACAGAATGTTCTTTTATAAAACCAGACAGGAGACCGCTCCTGCCAGGCTTTAGCGCTGGGACCAGTTTGGTGGAAAAAACTCTGTTGGGTCTCTGACAAGCAGATTTTTATTTTGGCCAATTCCATTTTTTTCTTAGGTCTATAACACATACTAAAATGTTTGTATTGCCTTTTTTTGAATTCAGCTATTAAGAAAAAAAGTGCTGCAAGTTGACTGAAGTGGCAGTTTGAAATGCAAAAGAAAGAATGAAGACAATGCAAGATTACCTACATATCATACATGCATCAACACACACACCCCTAACCTGTACATGATTTTTTTACTAAACTCAAATCAAAACATGCATCAAATAATATGTTGTTGTATGACAGATTCATAGACCATAAAACAGTGGAGTTTGCATTTTTGATGCATCAAATAAACATGGGAAAAACATACAGGTTTTTAACTTGCAGATCACTTCTTAGAGCTGATGCAGAGAAAATGGATAGCTGCCAGATTTTAGCCAGTCAAACTGCTGTAAATTTAGAGGAAAAACTCATTATGAAATATTACCGATATTTGAATTTCATAACTTCAGATCTGGTTTACTCTAATCAGTTTTCCGAACAGGTAGGAATCTAGGGGTTAAGTCAATAACTACTCATGTCAGGGCCCATCTAAAACAAAAACATAGAGCTACCCGTTTAAACCGACGGCTCAAGATGGAGACATAGAACCAAGAAACAAACAAAAATCTGTTCACAATGAACTTTTACTTATTGCTAAATCAGATTAATTAGGTTTTAAAAGCTTCCATTAGGCATGCTGGAGGAAGACGGCCGGGTGGAAGGTCCCTTTAAGGGATCATGATGTCAATCAAACCTTAAAGCAAATCCAGGTTTTTTTCCTCATTGGCAGAAGGATAATTATATTCAATGAAGATGATTACAAGAACCCTCATTTCCCCTCATAATCAGCAGCTGCGCCTCATCCAAATGTGCCAAACACCAGAGTGACCAGCTTTCATGTCATTCACATCTATTTTTGATCAAGTACCGACCACCATCATGAAGCCCATCTGAAAGCCTCTGAATCTACAGCTCCACTAATGGCTCCAAGTTAGCAGCTCATAGAAACTCTGAAGAAGTCACTCAGACCTTGGTTAGGAAAGTACAAGTGAATGTTCTTTCGGAACAAAGCTTTTAGGATCTAATTTAACGCCTTTTATTGGGTTTTGAACGCAATTTAGAAAATTATTGCACCATTAAGGGTAAAATACAGCTTTATACAGCTATGGAAGATCCCTGTATTTACACATCTCATTAAAGATCACAATCTTCCACATCTGCTCCTGACAGAAATAAAACACATTTCTGCCACACAGAAATATAGAATGTAAAATGGGACATAAAATCGGAAGATTTTAAAGCACTGGTCATTTTGAAAAAGTCTAAACAGAAAATGTCATGTTTTAATTATCAAGGACAAATAATAAATGATATGGCCTTTATTTAAATCTTACATGAAATGTACGAAGTTACACCTAGAGGATTCCTACTTAATCTGGAAAAATAGCCTACTGTTGTATAAAAAGACACTTCACCAAGCTAGAACAGCTTCTTTCTCATCCTTAATAGAAGAGAACAAGAATAATCCTAGGTTTCTCTTTAGTACAGTTGCTAAACTTACACAGAGTCATAGCTCTGTTGAGCTATCCATTCCCTTAGCTCTCAGCAGTCATGACTTTATGGGATTCTTCCAAAATAAAATTGATTCTATTAAGAAGAAAATCTTTGACATACTCCTGAAGATGATTACTTCATCCTCAACAAGTGAGACAACATTGGAAGTAACTGTAGAACCTGATCTGTGTTTGGACTGTTTTGATCCTGCTGGAGCTTCCTGAGTTATCAGAAATATTAGCTTCATCTAAACCTTCAACTTGTATGTTAGACCCAATCCCAACCAAATTATTTAAGGAAGTGTTCCCTCTGATTACCAGCCCCATTTTAGATATGATTAATTTATCTTTAGTAAATGGATATGTACCACAGGCTTTTAAGGTAGCTGTAATTAAACCTTTGCTTAAGAAACTTTCGCTTGATCGAGATGACTTGATAAATTACAGACCTTTATCCAATCTTCCATTCTTATCTAAAATTCTTGAGAAAATGGTTGCTAATCAAATGTGTGAGCATTTACACAGCAATGACCTGTTTGAAGAGTTTCAGTCAGGTTTCAGAGCTCATCATAGCATACATAATTTGTCCTGTCATGAACACATGAACATATAACATGCTAACTGAGGCCTGTAAATTCTGACTTAGACCTCTTGGCAGTTTCCAGTTGTTTTGCACATGTTGATTTTGGGGTGCATTTGCTGGTACTCCCCCTCCTGAGAAGACTGACTGCTGAAACAAATGTTTTTCACTTCTTCACTGTAGTAAGATGTAGTTTAAATAATTTTAAATGACCTTACTCTCCTTCCCAGATTGATGAGCAGCAACAGCTGCTTACCTTAGGTCAATGCAGATGCCTTTCCACCTTGTGCTAACACACACCTGTATGCTACAGACCAGCAAACCACCAGAACTCCTGCTTTTATGTATTGATCAGTTAATGAAGTGCATTAACTGGCAGCACTAAGATGCTTTTTTTCCTCTTATCTCTTATGATAGGATTCCATAATAAACTGTAATTTCTCAAACCAGTAGTTGTGAAATTGATACACAGAGTGAAGAAGCAAATACTTGTTGATCTTGAAATGGACTCTGGGCTTTTATATAAATAGGTTAACACCATTTTTGGAAATTTTGTGATGCCGCTGCCCATTCGACTTCACCAAAGAATACCCTTGTGGTCATTTAGAAATTTTATAGAGTGGTTAAAACTGGCCTCTATAACTTATATTCAGTGTGCAGCTTTCTGTCAAGATAATGTTTGAGAAATGCATCTATGAAGGGGGGGCGGGGGTCTTGATGGTAGTGAATTTGCTAAATTAAATTTAACGTTGTCAACTTTATTTTCTGTTAATTACAATTAAACGATGTGCCCACTAGGGGGTGATATATAACATTATACAAAGACTGAGCGACAGGGGTCCTGTGGTCCAAAAGGACAGAGAAAGTGGTGAGCTGGGATTTCTCCAACGCTAAAAACACTAACATGGCAACACGTCTTGATTAGTCTTTGGAATAAAGAGGAAAGCAGCAGATCTTAGTATGAGTGATTTCAAGCAGTTTGAAGTAGATTTTGGTAAAACATGCAGCATCAGAGGCAAGGAATTTAACACTGCTTGTTAGGGTTCTATTTTAAAAGCATTTGGCAATAAATTAACGGAACCAGTGAACCCTTTGGGTGGTTGGGAAAATTAGAAATGTTTCCAAGGAATGCATTTTCCATTTATTAAAGTTTAAAATATTTAGAAAGAAGTTGTTAAATTAGATCCAGTTTAAGGCTTTAGCTTTTTATGAAATTAAAGCAATGAACTGATTTGGGTTCAAACGATCATTGATGGGTGTAGAACGTATCAGAATCAGAATCTGCTTTATCCGGGTCGCGGGGGCAGCAGACTCAGCAGAGACAGCCAGACGTCCCTCTCCCCAGACACCTCCTCCAGTTCCTCCGGGGGGAGCCCCAGTGTGTCCTGGGCCGTCCCTGGCCTCCTCCCGGTGGGACGTGCCTGGAACACCTCCCGAGGAAGGCGTCCAGGAGGCATCCGGTATAGATGCCCGAGCCATCTCAACTGGCTCCTCTCGATGTGGAGGAGCAGCGGCTCTACTCCGAGCCCCTCCCGAGTGGCCGAGCTCCTCACCCTATCTCTAAGGGAGTGCCCGGCCACCCTACGGAGGAAGCTCATTTCAGCCGCTTGTATCGGGGATCTCGTTCTTTCGGTCATGACCCAAACTTCATGGCCATAGGTGAGGGTAGGAACGTAGACCGACCGGTAAATCGAGAGCTTCACTTTTCGGCTCAGCTCTCTCTTCACCACAATGGACCGGCACAGCGCCCCCATTACTGCAGCAGCCGCACCGATCCGTCTGTCGGTCTCCCGCTCCATTCTTCCCTCACTCGTGAACAAGACCCCGAGATACTTGAACTCCTCCACTTGAGGCAGGAACTCCCCTCCAACCTGAAGAGGACAAGCCACCCTTTTCCGGTTGAGTACAACATTTGGACTAAAAAATATTTTTTTAAATGCTGGCAACAGCATCTCTTATCAGTGAGAATGTAATAGGAGAGAAGATGAAGGGAGGAAGGGGACACAAAGTTGTGTGCTTCGAACAAAACTGAAAAAACAACAAAGAACCTTACTTTTGACACCAAACCACATGCCAAAACTGAAAAAATCAAATATTGTATCCTTCTAAGAATGAATCATGAATAATATGTTAAGTTTTCTCCCATTTGCACTTTTTGCTTTGTTGGAGTAAAGCTGATAAACGACCTGGATTCTTTGGATTATCACCCTATATGCTGCAGCTGTTAAAATAACGTTCAAACAATCCTTCAATCACTTTATTTTATTGGAAAATCATTCAAAAATGTATCCAGTCTGACTCACATATGTCGATGCAAGCAGCAGCAGCAGAGTCAACACATAAACCTGCAGAAACAGAAACAAGTAGGAGTTATGTGGTTAAAATATGTTATTCTTCAACAGTTCTGCAGCTGAACTTTAAAAGACAAAAGTAAATTTTGAGGATGATGAAATCAAGCATTACAAGCTAAAATCACTATGTAAAGATGCAGAGGGGCTGTCTCAATTTTTAGTAAATGCACTGGAAACAATGGACATCATGATGGAGTGATGCACCTTACTTTATGGAGAGAACTGATAGATTCTGTTGCATGCATTTTTTACTCTGTGTAAATATGCTTTTACCAGCTTGGCTGCTGTTGGATTCCAGGAGGCTCATTCACATGAATAGCAATGAGATATTCCAGATCCAGGAGGAGGGTTCCCCCCGCTGTTCACATGCGCTCAGCGCTGTCTCCAGTATAGGCTTTATTGGCAACCCCCACCCCACACACAAATATTTAATCATTTACCAAAGCAACTAACATATGCACATATAAGCTAAATATAACCGTGGGTTGGTTGTGTGAATATGTGCAAAATACAAACAGTTATAACAGGGTTAAATGTGTTCTTAGTGAATATTGCTCAAAATTACTTTAGAGGTTGAGAGGGCTGTGGTATAACATGCTGAAGAGTATTTTATTATTGCAGGAGCTGAAGCAACACGATGATTTTGAGTTCATTTGACCTAATGAGGTTGGTTCTCCAAGCACAGCAGGCTTGTCAACAGTAGCTTTGAACAGCTTTAAACAGCTACAGCTGTAGTAAAAGTTACATAAGGTGCAATTTGACAACATTTCCCAGGAACCAGAGAAGTTCATTTTAAGGGACCACCAGGGACCACAGCAGACCGGTCAGAGAGAAGGTTGTGGAGACGTTTTGAAGCAGTGTTAGGTTATAAAACAATATCCCAAGCTTTGAACATCTTAACACGGAATGAGGATGAACCAACTGCAAATCACCTAAACTGACAGGCCAGTTAAAGAGAGCATTAATCAGAGAAACAGCCTATTGTAACTCTGGAGGACCTGTAGAGATCCATGGCTTCTTAATGATCCCAACAAATCTGGCATTTATGGGAGAATGGCCAGAAGAACATTGAAAGAAAGCTAAAAGAAGTCCTGTTTGCTGTTTCCCACAAGTCAAGTAGGTAATTTTTATCTAGTGGAATTGTAAGCTGTGTTTTGACTAAACTCTGCTGTAACTCGGATTGAATTGGACAGTAGGTAACCTTGTCTGTATGAATGGATGGCATTGGAAATATTTACTTTTATAATTGGATATGAACCTCAAAATGACAGTTGTTATGAATCGGAGCAATATTAATAAACTGACCTAGATTGATACACTATATTGCCAAAATTATTTGTCTGTCTACTTTTACATGTACATTAACTTTAAAGACATCCTATTCTAAATCTATAAGTATAGTTAGATGAAAAAACAGAATTGTAGCCTCTGCTCTAATTCATCCCAAAGGTGTTCAAGAAGGTTGAGGTCAGGCCAGTCAAGTTTATCCACACCAAACTTCATACACCTGCAGCCATGGGAGTGATTGGAACACCAGAATTCATTGTTTTGGTGTTGGGACCCAATACTTTTGGCCATGCACCAGATTTAACCCTTGGCTATATTCCATCCCTAGTTCTTCAGGCAAATAAAATGAAAGATGTATACTATATAAATCCATCTGGGCTAAATAAAGACACAGACTGACCAACCATAAACAGCCATCAAAAGATGTCCATGAACATCCAATGTGTGAAGTAGGACTGCACAGTATGAGTGTGTGCTGCTTGGAGGGGAATAGTTGTTGGTTAATATATTCCAAGTGTTATTAACCTGCATTTTATATGCTAATGTAATATTTATCCAGTTGGACAGAGTCTCACGGCAGCAGATGCTCACACCGGACACTAATGACTTTGGTGGAAATGCTAAAGGTCAGAGTGATGGAAAAACAGATGAGAAGGAGAGGAAAGAAGAAAATAGCCATATATGCAACTGATATCGTCATGGCAATATTTACCATTATCGCCATCCAAAGGTTTTCTAATATTGTGCAGCCCTAGGTTGAATATGAAATATAATAATAATATGAAAATCCTGAATTCCCTGTTTTCTATCTGATGGAAACAACACAAGGCAGCTGTCCCCTTTCTTCTCCTCCTCCTCTCATTTTCTGAAATGTCTCCTCACCTACTATCAAGAATACATTCAATCTCAAGTACTGTGAAGATGTGGTCCCATGCAGTGTAATCTTCATCCAAAGGTCAAATCCATCGTCTGCAGCAATAAAGAAAACAAACAAAAAGCGAATACTTGGAACATTTTTTCACTTTCCATCCGTCATGGAAATGTTACCTGCTTCTGTTTCATTGCATCTCCTCTCTACAAAATTCCAGACTTCTTCTGTTGTTAGCACAATGTATTGCCAGTAAAAATAAAGATTTAAAATATAGGTTTTGATCCAGAAAGGTGAGAAGTACTTGAAATAGAAAATAGACAAGAAAACAAGAAATTCATTTTATTTCCGTTGTAAGTTGAGTGTTTCCTCCAACACATAATTTCAGACCCAGCTGTGGGTCTTTCCTAACAATCAGGCATTAGTTATATTGGCTCCACTCAGGATTTGTTTTTGCCATAAAAAATGTTTAAACTTTATAAAAAATGTAATTTTTAAAAAGTTTTTTCCATCTCTAGTCATGTTGACAACATGCCTACAGGACTTTGAAGAATGTTCTTGACAAACAAATCAATAATATATATTACATGAAAATTTTAAAATAGCACATCGATATTTTGTCAAACTGATATGGGCACAGTTTTGACTTTTTTCTGATATTGTTCAGTATAATAAAAAAATAGCCTGGCCTCCAACTCTTTAGCCTCAAAAATCTACAGTGCTGTGAAAAAGTATATCTGGGTTATTTAACCCTGTATGGGTTAAAAGTATTTAACCCATACAGATACCAAATTCTAATGTCAATTAAAAATAACCTGAGAAATGATTTCATCTATTAGGGAATTGCTACCCAAACCAACCCTGCTACATGTCATAATATAAATGCACAACTTGTTGAATCCTGATTTTTTTTTTTCAGTTTCATTCACTAAACGTGTCAGATTGCTGCCTGTAGAATCAAGAGAACACTTAAATAGAACCTGTATGACAACATGAAGTAGGCTAAAAGATCTCAAAAAGCAACACACC
This sequence comes from Crenichthys baileyi, assembly GCA_036173005.1. Classification (NCBI taxonomy): domain Eukaryota; kingdom Metazoa; phylum Chordata; class Actinopteri; order Cyprinodontiformes; family Goodeidae; genus Crenichthys; species Crenichthys baileyi. The sequence goes on from JAHHUM010003032.1 coordinate 124,832, forward strand.
ATGTCCTGATCCAAAGAAATTCATGAACCGATTAGACACAAAATGATTGACATCTATAAGTCTGGAAAGGGTTACAAAGCCATTTCTAAGGCATTCGGCCTCCAGTGAACCTATGTGGGAAGATATCCACACATGGAGAAAGCATGGAACTTAGGATAACCTTCCCAGAAGTGGAAAACTTACCAAAATTACTCCAAGAGTACAATGACTCATCCAGGAGGTTGCAAAAGAACCCAGAACTACATCTTAATCACTTTAGCACTTACTTGCCTTAGTTAGGGTCACAGTTCATGATACAACAACAAGGAAGACTAGGCAAAAATGCCATGACCAAAACCACTGCTTTCTAAAATGAACAGAAAAGTGCAACTTTCAGGAAGATATGCATCCTGTTAAATTTTGGGCAAAACTAAGCAGCATTTCAGAAAAGAACATTACACCAACTAAAATATATGGTGGTGGTAGTGTGATGGTTGGGAGCTGCTTTGCTACTTTAGGATCATTACCTGCCATAATTGATGGAACCATGATTTCTACTCCCTCACAGAAAATCTTAGTCAAAGTCCAGAATTAAACCAAATTGAGATGCTGTGGTGTGACTTCTAACATCCATTCATGCTTGAAAACCCTCCGGTGCAGTTACATTAAATCTGTTCTGCAAAGCATAGTAACTCATTGCCAGTTATCACAAGCACTTGTGCTGCAATCACTTACACTTACATTACTTACAAAAGGTCAGGTTTGTTTTGGATCACTTTTCCCTTAATGAATGAAATCATCATTTCAGCAACTGCATTTTGTATTTACTCTGGTTATCTTTGTCTGATATTAAAATGTGTTTGATGACTTGAAATTCTGTTAAACAAAAAAAGCATAACAAAGGAAATCAGTAAGGGGGAATTACTTTTTCAAAGCACTGTAGATGCTCCTCTCTCATCCTCCCATCATTCAGAACTTCATTTTGATATATGTTCTAGATGTGTTGGACAATTCTGGTTGAATGAGGGCCATGTTGGTATTGTAGGGAGTGGCACTCTAAAGAAAATCTATTTTGAATAGCTGCCCACTTTAGTGACCACTATGTGTGAAAACTTAAAAAAGAAAATGTACTGCTTAATTATGTGGAATGCACAAACCACCTACGTTCAACTGAAACCTGTTTCATTACTGTGGAGCTCAAATGTGCTTAACTGTTTTATCATTTACCTTGAACTCACACCTTTTCTCTCTTAAACGTCTTCAAAAACATCCAGATGATGCAGCTTGTGAAATCAAAGCCAGGTTCTTTGTGGAGATCTAATTTTCTGTGTGCTCTGGATGAAATCATATCTCTGTAGACTTAGAGGTTTGTTGCAGCTAACAGCCTAGAGTAAATTACTTTTTGTAAACATCTTTGCCGCTCTGCAGAGTGTGTGTGTGTGTCACTGTCAATTTATGATTGTGTGGCACATAAATATATTATTCTGCAGATAAAATTATGTTATTGTTTGTGTTCAGAGTGTGTCTGTTCATGTCTGTGTGTGTTTTCTCCATGGTGCAGTTCATTAGCTCACTGATTTGTTTTTTCTTGGTAAAATACTCCTTTGGGAGCATCTTCTGCCTTTCAAACACTCATTTAAACACCCATGATTTGGTGCTCTGACATTACCTTTTAATAAAACGCCTCACACGTTTACTTGAAATGTCTGACTGCCTGCTGTTTATTTGTAATTTGCATTTGCTGCATGTAGCTTTTAACCAGTGGGGAATCAAGCAGCTTTAATGATGTTTAAAAGGAAAGTCTCTGTCTCCATCATATATGGGACCTTTTTTGTCTTTTGTCATCGTTTCCAGTTTTGCTTCTAGATTCACCAAAATGCCAGTTTATCATAGAGAATATATGGAAATCAACCAAATATTGTTGTTTGCAAACATTTTGGCTTCAATTTTTTTTTTCATTTTACAAAACAATATACAGTCATATTCAATAAATTAAAATATGCTCTCTGATGAGGCTCAGAATAAGAATCAGCTTTATTCAACAGGTTTATGTACATAAACACATTTGACTTTGGTTCCACTTTACTCTCAATGAAGTCATCAATATATATATAAAAAGAGAATTGTTGGGAAATGCAAAGTGCATGTCCAGGATGTGTGGGGTCTGCAGAGATGTTAGCTGCCCTTTTCCTGACCCTAGACCTGTACAAGTCTTGGATGGGTGGAAGGTTGGCCCTGTTGATCCTCTCTGCAGACTGGATTGTTCGCTGTAGTTTGGACACTGTGATGGATAAACACAGGGCAGACTAAATAACGGCAGTGTAGAAGATTCCAACCTAAACAAAGCTGCAAGCCTGTCATCTGTAGAGCGCAGTCCTACGGATTTCTGTTTCTATAGGGGTAAATATTATAAACATGTTTTTAATGGACAAATTAAGGCAAGTAGCTATTTTATTCAAGTATATCTACCATACTTGAATGGCATGTTCTCCTGTCTTTTCCATTTTAAAAAGCATCTGATTGCAATGGTGTAAATTCAAAAAATGTTCTTTATCTTGTAGGAACACAAGAACAAGTTTAGTTTTTATTCTCCTCCAACTTTTTAAACTAGATATGTGCAAACTGCACATTTCACTGCCAGACATAAACAGTGCATTTTAATTTCAACTTCTCCTTGGTTTTCTTCATGATTCTTCTCTCTCCTCCCTGCAGTGTCGCAGTCTGCGGCATCTTGGACTCGGGCTTTCCTCCAGACAGCAGGTCAGTAAACTCTTGAAACCTTAAATAATGTAACATTTCTGTTTTTGTTCACCTGTGTTCTCCACGCTTTAAAGAACACGACATCCACACAGAGCTGACTGTACCAAACACGGCACAGAGGCCGCACAAAACAGCTTCAGCTTACAGTTCAATCAAAAACATCACATGGTTGCCATCATCTCTCAAAATCAGATGGGGTTTTATGTACAGATAATGTTCTGTTTCAAATGTCAGACTGATCTTCACATTTTCTGGCCTCTGTTGAGTTTTCAGTTGGCTGCTGCTGTTAGAGTCACATGAAGCCACGGAGCTCAATCTAAATGCCGGTTTGCTGCAGCAGAAAGTGTTGACTCAGTAAGCTGGGTCAAGATCAACCATTTGGACTTGGATTATTTTCAGGAAAAAAGGTTACCCTGACTGAGGTGTTACCTGCAGACGAGTAAACAAACAGGTGTCCTTCATGTTCACAATCCAGCTGAGTTAATAAGTCTTCCCACAGAACGTGTCAGAACAGTTAATATATCATTCTGGACCAGAGGTCTGTGGCCTGAGGCTCCAGAGCCTCAAGTTGCTCTTTGGACCTTCCATAATGGCTCCTAATAACTTTGGCTAAAAATGATAAGGAAACAACCGTAGATTTTTAATCCAGAAAAATTTTGTGTAGCCCAAAGTTCGATTTGAATAAAGGAGTAAAAACCACAGCAGACACTGAAACTCCGTGATGCAACATTAGTCTCTGTCTGAGCAAACCAAAACATGCAGTTTTGTTCCAAGTTTTTGTTCCAAGTAATTTTTAAGGCATTTGTTAAAAGTGGCATCAAATGGCATTTTTTGACCGATAGCCAGGGCTTTCTGCTTTGAATAAAAGCTAAAAAGGTTCCCCTCTACCATGTGACTCAGATTGTGTGTTTGTGCTCTCAGAGGTTAATGAACACAGTGGGCAGCAGCTCAAGGTCTTTGAAGATGGTACAGCACAGATCAAACAGGTTCATTCAGGACCGAACACTAAGAGGAACCTGATTTGATCTGTTCTGCCCCGGTTTCTCTGTCTTCTTCTCTTTGCTGTTTCAGTGTTTCTGTCTCTTTATTTGTTTCGTCATGTGTCCAATTACTGAAAACTTTCATTAGCTGTTTCACTGCATCTCCATTGGATCTCTTTCACTCAGACTGGAATATTACCCAGACAAATCATCTGTGCAGTCTATACATGATAATTCAGCCCACTGAGAACCTAATTCTACGTTAGTTTTACTCACACACCTTCACTGTGTCCGAACCCATCGTCGGTTTAGTGAGTTTTAACCAAACCTGGGTGAGTTTGTGTTTAACTGTGAGGAAATGTGAAGTGCTGTGCCTTTTTATTAAAAAAAATAAATCTTGGCTCCTGAAGGATGTTTTCCGTTTTTTTTGTTTTTTTTTGTCAACCTTAAATTCAAATGATGATTTCGTTTCAAACCAACCTGGCCGTAAGTGAAAAACATGAGCACCATGGAAACCTCCCAGGAGAGACCAAAATTACTCAAAGTATCATGATCCTCATCTGTTTGTGTTTTTGGTTTCTCACTTGTGTTTGTATTTAGATCATGTTTGTGTTATTGTCATCCAGGTGTCTCCATATTTGTTCATTCCTTTGTGTTGAGCTTCTTAGTTATTTCATGTGTCTTCATGTATTTTAGTTTGGACACTTGGGTTGATATTAGTTCTTAGCTTTTGGTTAGTTAGATGATCTATGTTTCCATTCAGTTTCTCCTGTCCCTGTTATTCCTCATTGCCTGTTGATTGTATTTACTTGGTTTCCATGTCACTCATCGCTTCTTCTCAGTACTTAAGCTCCTTGGTTTCTTTGTCTCACTGCTGGATTCTACTTTTGTACTCATCCTGGTTCCCGTTTTGCTAGAAAACCCTCCAGTGTGGCTAAATTGAAACAACTCTTCACAGAAGAGTGGGCCAAAGTTTCTCCACAGCGACATAAAACACTCGTCGCCAGTTATCACAAACACTTGTGATTGCCCCATGGGTCTAGGGGGCAATTACTTTTCACACAGGACCAGGTTGATTTTAATAACTTTATCCCCCTTAATAAATAGAATCCTCATATAAAACTGATGTTTGGACTTATTCTGATGGTTTTTTATCTAATAACAGTTTAATGATTTGAAACATTTAAGTGTGACAAAAAAGCTAAACTAAAGAAATCTGTAAGGGAGTCAATACTTTTTCACAGCTGTGTAGCCTTTTCAGAGTTTAAAGAACCAGCCCACATGGCAGCTGAAACATACAAGAGCTGATCAAAATACCAGCAGATTACAAATCTACAATCACTGGGCTGCGCTGTGGCCTGATCCATTCATGACCCGGATTCTGAGAATGATGTTCAGAAAGGTCATGGTAAACTGGGCAGCTGTCCAGAAGTTACATAAACCTTGACCAAGTTCTGTAACATCACCTCTCTGTTTGAAAAGACATAAAATCATTTAGTTAGAATTTAGTAGGAATATTCTAATTTAACTGATATTGTCGTATTTTTAACTTTTAAACTCTTGCATTTCCTCAGTGGAAAACTACTGCACGTTTGCTCTTTAGAGACATATTTGCAGAATTTGGTGGTAAAAAGCTGAGACAGTTACTCAGACAGTTAAATTCAATTCAGTTTTATTTATATAGCGCCAATTCACAACACATGTCGTCTCAAGGCACTTCACAAAGGGTTTGGAATGGTATTGTTGGGGAGGTTAGATTAAACTACTGAGTGTTAGAGTTTGGCCATTTTAGAATGGTCTATGTGTAGGGGTACTAAGTTAAATAATAAACTAATAAAGTTTGTCCATCTAGAGCCCACTGGTGGCCATTGTTATACTAAAAACCAAAACGATTGGGGGTACCTCTCTCTGTCAGACTGATTATAACCATTGGAAAAGAAAAGGGGTTGCACAGGTAGCAGAAATGGAGGGTGTGTTTGCACCTCAACCATAACTGATCCGGTTTAGGCTAAACTTGACTCCCCCTTACTCCGTCCAACAGGGAGGGAGGAAGGCAGAGGTAAAAAATAATTGGAGAGTGTTATTTCCTGTTGCATTGTGTGAAAGGTGGGTAACTTTAAAATGGGCAAAGTCAATTCAATCGAATCATATAGATTTCAAGTCAGGCACATGCATTCCAATTAATAACTAACCATTGAACAGTACAGTCAGATTCAGTTATTTATTCACATTGGATAAAAAGTTTTTCTATCTAAGGAAACCCAGCAGATTGCATCGAGTCAGTGACTTGTAGCATTCACTCCTCCTGGATGAGCATGTAGAGACAGTGGACAGTCACTGGCGTCGACTTTGCAGCAATCCCTCATACTGAGCATGCATGTAGCGACAGTGGAGAGGAAAAACTTCCTTTTAACAGGAAGAAACCTCCAGCAGAACCAGGCTCAGTGTGAGCGGCCATCTGCCACGACCGACTGGGGGTTAGGGAGAACAGAGCAGAGACACAAAGAGAACAAAGAAGCACTGATCCAGGAGTACTTTCTGTGGGAAGGAAAAGTAAATGTTAATGGATGTAGCTCCTTTAGTCGTTTCATCTAGGAAGAAAGAACAGATAAACTCTGAGCCAGTTTTCAAGGTTAGAGTATGACAGAGAGCACATATAATTAGTCACAGTAAAAGCTCAGTCAGTAGCTATGTCTAGGAGAGAGAAAGGGCTAAACACTGAAAGACAGGGCCAAGTGTATCATCAGTAGAAAGTGAGCATTAAGTTGTTGCCAGCAGAAGCTTAGACAATGCCCCCCTCCATGAAGGTGTCACAGGTAGACACAGAGTCAGGCCAGGTGTAGCTTCTAGGAAGAGAAAAGAGAGATAACATAAAGTTAAAAGCTGAAATAACAGCAAATAATGCAAAATTGGAGAGTAGTATGAGAATGTAGCGAAGAGAGTGAAAGTGGTCATTAGGTCCTCCAGCAGCCTAAGCCTATAGCAGCATAACTACAGAGATAGCTCAGGATAACCTAAGCTTTATCAAAAAGGAAAGTTTTAAGCCTAGCCTTAAAAGTAGACAGGGTGTCCGCCTCACGGACTAAAACTGGGAGCTGGTTCCACAGGAGAGGAGCCTGATAACTAAAGGATCTGCCTCCCATTCTACTTCTAGAGACTCTAGGAACCACCAGTAAACCTGCAGTCTGAGAACGAAGTGCTCTGTTAGGAATATGTGGAACATTCAGATCTCTGATGTATGATGGAGCTAGATCATTAAGGGCTTTATATGTGAGGAGGAGAATTTTAAATTCTATTCTGGATTTAACAGGGAGCCAATGAAGGGAAGGAGAAATATGATCTCTCTTTTTAATTTTCATCAAAACTCTTGCTGCAGCATTTTGAATCAGTTATATTTTAAATATTCAAATAATTTCAGGCTGCACCGCTTGTGTAAAAAGAAAAAGAAACTACCCTGTGGCGAGACCTCTTGCAGCTTTCTGCCTCACAAATTTTGAAAAGCACACTGAGGTAAAGACCTTTTACCACAATCTGTTCTTTCTTTTCAATTAGTCTCTGCTCCAGTTCATAAATGATTCATAGAACTCGGTCTGACACGGTTTTAATAACCAATACGGATTAACGATTTCAGGGAACAATTAGTGCACTGACACAACTCAGGTTAAAAAATTTTTATTTTTACTGGTCATGCTGAGACAAATCGCCAGGTTTAAAAAGCAGGAGGTGGTCTGAGAAAATGAAAAAAAAAACCCACAAACTGTCAGGGAAATATTTACCTTTTCATTTTAGGAAACGTTTATATTAGGAAAGCTTAGTGCCGTAAAAGGTGAAAGAATACACGGTGCAGAATTTGTTAAATATGATTTTATCTCTTGATCCTTTGACCCTTTGCCTTTCATAATACAAACGGCTCACAGCTTCCAGGATTTAATCCTTTTCCTCACGAACATACTCCAAGAGGATTTTCTCTATACATTATAATGCTTTTGGACAATTAATTTTCCCGAGAGGAGGGCTTCAGTTGTCCAAGTTCGTTCTTTTGCAGAAACGAATAGAAGAGGCAGACTTATGTGCCGTGAAACACACAGATAATTAATACTGTATCATGTGCATAAAAATTGCCTTTTTCCATTGATTTCCTGTTCCTGTGTGACACTGATTCCAGCTGGGTAATAGGCCTATGTTATGCAGCAGCATGTAACTGCAGGCTTGTGCTTATAAATCCCCAGCAGGGTTCAATTTGTGGTGAAAAAAGTGGAGTGAATTCCCACCCAGACAGCAGCACATAGGACAGGTAATCATTGGAATAAAGAAAGAAGATTTTGATTTAGTTAAATCTGAATATTTTATTTTAAGTGGTAAGCACAAATAATGTTTATTTTTTATCTCTAGCAGCAGCTTTTTCACTTCTCAATTGCTCAGAGCAAAGAAAGGAAATATTTTCTTTGTTTGAAGATGACACGCCTTCATCTGATCTGACTCCTTTCCCAGCGTCAGGTCGTCATCGGACTTGCAAAGGAAAGCTCTTTATTCTGTTCCGTTGACTCTTTTTGTATTGAAACCATAAGCCTTAATTAGCCTGTATGTGGCGCTCACATGCAGGTCTGCATTAACGACAGATGGGTGCCATTACTCTGCAAGGACACCTGTCCTACTTTAATAAATTTAGATTTTTATTAGCATCATTACTCTCCCCCTGCACAGTCAGTGCGGTGCAGCTACCCACAGCTCAGCAGGTTGCTGCAGGGCTGCTGTGTCGCTCCAGGAATTTGTTTTTCCTCAGATTCCACTTGTGCCTGCCAAACATGGCTGATGCTGCAGGGAAAGCTTGTTTAGTGGCTTTATGATGTGGCTACAATGTTTGCTAGAATTTGTAATGTATTTTCATTAAGCTGAGCTGAGTTGATAAGAAAGTATATCAAGCTTTCCACATTTTACACAGTAATGTTGAATCCATCATCTGGAAATGGAAAGAGACCATTTCCACATATAATGTTACCTTAATTCCATACAATTCAACTAAAAAACAAATCTGTTGGCGGGGGGGAATGATGCAATAACTTACTCTAAAGTAAAACTTTGCTGAAGCAACTCCTGGTCCATTTAGGCTAGAATAGAAATATCCTTTATTCTCCCTCAGTGGGAAAATTCAGGTGTAGCAGCAACAAAGTGAAAGGCATATGGAGGCATGCAGATTCACTCAAAGGTAAAAAAATAAGAGACTGTACAGTATGGGCAAATTTAAAGCATAAGAAAGTTATTTATGGCATACTCAAATTCAAAGAAATGTGTAATTGAGCAGAATAATTAAAAAAAATGTACAACATGTGCTGGTATATCTATGCATAAACAACAGATAATTCACACGAAATGAAAAGTGCAAATAACAGCAGGAGTGCAACCACCGTGTATTTAAGTTTGTTGAGATGGTTATAAAGTCTAACAGCTGCTAAGAGGAATGTCCTGTGGTAACGCTCTTTGTGCACATAGGATGCAGCAGTCCATCACTAAAGCAGCTCCCCAGTTCTGCAGCAGCTTATTGCATGTTATTTTTGCTAGAGTCCTTCTGTCTCCCACCACTGCACTGTGTCCAAGGGGCATCCTCTGACACAGCTGGCCTCTCTAGTGGCTTATCTAACCACTTTCACTCAGCTGTAGATGATCTACTGCTCCAAAATACTACACTATAGGAGATGGCTGATGCCACCACAGAGTCTAAAAAGGTCTTCAGTCTCCTCAGTGGGTAGAGTCTGTGCTGACCCTTCCTGTAAAGAGCATCAGTGTTATGACTCCAGTCCAGTTTGTTGTTCAGGTGAACACCCAGGTAAGAGTACACTATCTCAATATCAGTTCCCTGGATGTTCACCAATGTCAGTGTGATGGGTCTGCACCTGCGCAAATCCACCACCAGCTCCTTGGTTTACCCTGCATTGATCAGGAGGTGGTTCCCGTGGCACCAGTCCACAAAGTTCTGTGTCCACTGTCAGTACTCTAAGTCGTCCTCACCTGTGATGAGGTCGACTCTGGCAGAGTCATCTGAGAACTTTTGTAGATTTGCTGTCCGGGGAGTTGATGGAGAAGGCTGCAGTGTAGAGGGCGAACAGGAACGGTGCCAGCCCAGTTCCCTGCTTGGCCCCTGCATTGCAGACCAGCCTGTCAGATACACAATCCTGTGTCCTTACATACTGCTGGCGGCCAGTGTGGCAGTCCAGTATCCACTGGGACAGGTGGTGGTTCACTCCTGACAGCTCCAGATAGATTATCCCTCAGACATCCAGACTGAGAGGTATGAAAACACTGGAGAAATCAAACATGATCAACACAGTGCTTTCAGGCTTGTCAGCATTCAATCCTCTTGAGTCCTCACCTGCCATCAGTTATGCTGAATCAAATTAATCTGAAATAAAGTTCAGCTGTCTTAGTTGGTTTCCCTGACTTTTCCACAACTGCATTTTGTATCTAAAACTATAGTTTGCAGAGAGGTTACAATGGACTCATTAATCAATGAAATAATTAAACTGGGTAAAATATTTCTTCACAAACAGGCCTATTTTGAAAAAAGTATCCTTGACCCTAATTTGACGGTTACCTCTCTGACATGTTTGTCTGAATGAAAGCTGGACATTTCTCCAAAAGTGTTTAAAAGACAAGGCAGAAACTGTTCAGTGGAGCTGCTAAGAGGCCACTGAAGGAGCTGCTGGTAGTTTAAACAAGTTGGCTACTGGCTGTGTTCTACACGTAACAACTCCTGCGTTCGCCATGTGTCTCAAATAAGGGAGCAAAACTTTGCTTAGGGCCTTGTTCAGGGCTGAACATGGCCAAGTTTCATCAGTGTGCCCACTTCCATTTAAATAAGCTCATAGCATTCTTGAGGGGGTTGATTATGTTGGCATGGGGCCCTAAGCAGCTGCTTAGCTTGCTTATATCTTGATATCTTGCAATTTGATAGAAGTTGAGAACTTTTCAAAGGTGGAGTGTCAAGATGTGTCATGTTGGCAGACTCATAGTAAAGAACTTTTTTATTGCAAATATTTTATGTCATTTCTCTAATATATATTTTTTTCAGTTGAACTGTACAAGATAAATATCAAATTGGAAAACCATTTAGAAATTACTGTCATGGTCTAATCACAAACCCCGGTATAACAGGAGTGTGTACATTGTTTAGAACCACTTCAGGGGACAAAGAAAGCTTGTTGAAGCTGATGCTTTGGAGAGATCTTTTTGGCAAACATGCAAAATGCTACGTGTTTTTCACATCAGCCTGTTACACTATTCCTACCATCACACATAGTTTTGGCAGCATCATGCTGTGGGGATTCTTTTCCTCAGAAGCTGGTGGGTGCTGGTGGGGCGATGGGTCTTAAATACAGGACAATTCTGGGAGAAAACTTGTTAGAGGCAGCAAAATACTAGTTTCAAAGTTCATCTTCCTGCAAGACATTTACTCTAAACATACAGGCAGAGCTACATTGGGATGGTTTAGACCGCATGTTAGATAGGATGTTTATTTATTAGAATGGCCCAGTCAAAGTACAGACATAAAACCATAATTTATTAAAATTACAAGGTATAAAAAAGCCTCACGTTTAAACTTCTGATGCATGGCATGGAATTGAGATGTTTAGGTTTTCTTTTGGTTTCACCCAGTCTCATTTCTTTTTCCTTCCTGCAGCCAACCTTTTGTGGTACACTGACTAATGAGAGACTTCTGTTCGACAGCAGATTGGTAAGTCCTCTTTTTTATTATTGTTTTGGGGACCAGATGATGACGCTCCAACTGGCTGAGCATATAGGTTTTGAGTGAGATGCTGATTTTAATTAAAAGCTGCAAATATATTAATAAAAAGTTTTCATAGGAGATTCCAATAAGCAGAAGCAGATGTCTGTGTGTTTGCAACTGTCTGCTTATGATTTAGTGCTGTGTTGTTTAACCTCTGAATATGCTAAAAATTTGGATGCTTCATATTAATTAATCTTTTTGGAATAATAAAACAATGCAGTTTAACCCAAACAATCCTCCTTTTTTTGATGATACCATGTTTTTAAAAAAAACACAAAGCCTCCCTTGATCACTGTGCTGTTGTGTAATGCAAATGGTGCCACACTCCACAGAAAGCCAATTAAGCAGTAACAAAGGGCATTACATTGCTGCCTGGTCTTTGCACAGCTTAATCTATTAGAGAAAGACAGTGTGGTGAGTCCATGCCAGCTGGCACATGGCTTTGTTAATTACTTAGGACAGAAGCACAGAATGAAGCAAACAGATTTATGGTTTTGTCAATTTCCAATTTTTCAGAAACAAATAAAAGCATCCTTTTCTGGTCCGTCTCCAAGGCTCCCTTGTGTCCACAAAGTGGGATTCTCCTGCATTGCCTTTTTCAGAGCGCTAAGCAGCAGACGGCAGCAGGTGCATGGGCGGTGTAGTATGGATTCACAGGTACATTACTGCAGAGCCTTATCATGAAAAGCTTAAACCTTTTCTCAGAGCAACAAGCCAAACGTGATTCAAAGCCAGAGTGGATTACAGAGGTTTGGTGCTGTTTTCTTTCATGTAATTTTGGACTAAACAAAGCTTTAGTTTTCATCACTGCGAGTTTTGATAAAGAAAATGACATATTATTTTAAGTAAAGATAAAAAGTCCATTCAGGTTTTGTTTTTGTCCAGTGGTAAGGCCGAAATGAGTTGGAAGTTTTACTAAACTCATACTTTTCTCTGTAGTTAATTTTTTTTACAAATTAAATTTAAAAAATAATCCTAAAAATGCTCAACATTTTAGCTGTAAGTATGCAGCCCAGAGATCAGTGACTTACAGAAAATAAGCATGCTTTTATTTCCAAATTGGCTTTTTTTGCATTCCTTAATTTTAGGGAATCTGATGCTTGTTTTTTTTTTATTGTGTTTTTATTAATTAAATCAGCTTAGTTAGCACTGTTGCATGGGCATGAGAGGACACAGGCTCTTCTGACAGACTTTTTGAAAACTGTAACTTAGTCTTGAAAAATATGTTTTTTTCCTCATCATAAACTTTCTTTGCATGATTATGGGAGAAATAGAAAATGCTGCAGAGTGTCTGTGTTTAGTGTGGGCAAGTTTCAAACTAGATTGCTGTCATAATTACCTCTGGTCTTTTTTTCAAGGTTTGTTAAGGTGATGAAAGATCTAAACTTATAAACTTCTCTTGAAGCGAAACTTGCTTCTTTACTTATAATCAGAAATGATAAAAGTTTAGATATTATCCTTGCTGTACTCTGGAAGACCTCCTTATTTCTGTTCCTGCAGATCTTTGTGCCACAAATCTCTTTTTTTCAGAATAAATGCTACATTTGTAGTGTCATATCAATTTAAGACCATGTTCTGAATTTATTCACTACTTATGGGTGTCACACACATCATACTTAACTTTGCCTTTTACTTTTTGGAACCACTATAATGTAGGGTAGGGATATTGCCTATATATTTTTTATATTTCCCTCTGTTGCAGATCATCTGCTCTGTGTTTTTTATTTTTTTTCCCAAAGAACCTGGTGTCACACTGAGCTTCTCTCACCACCCTTGACTTAAGCCTCCTGTAGATTGTACGTTGACCTCCCTGGAAGGCCCAGGAGGAATGGTGCCTGGGGATTATGCAAACATTATGCGTGCCAAACAACAGCTCTCTCAGTGGGACACTGAGCCAGAAAAGACTGGCTCTATGATATCAGCACAGGCGGCTTAACTCCTTTACATTCCACAGCTTTGTGGGATTAATCTAATAAGAAGCAGGAATTGTTACCAAATCCTAATTGATTTATTTTACCTCCCTTTGTTTCACACTGTAGCCATTTTTTTTGCATAGTAGTTAAATATAAGCTACAGCTGTGCCTCTAATCATGAATTGAGAGGTGGAACCATAGAAAACTCAATTTTTCATAGAAAGTAAAAGATTTCTCTCTGATTCATCTCAGAGGTGTTCTGTCGGGTTCAGGTCAGGATTTTCTCAGATGGCTTCTGTTTGATGTCTTCAGGTTCAAGAGGTTCACATTCCTGCAATTAAAACTTGGTGTTATGGAGCCTGTCACAATTAAAGCCTCCCATTACGTTGATGACTGCAGTCGATTTGCCACAGTCGATTGCTAACTGTATCGTTCTTTGATTTTAATTAATGAAGACTGAACTGATGAATATAATTTAGCTAAATGGCTTATAATGAATCACATGGCTTTAGCTTTTTAGAGAGTTTGGCTTCCTATGACGACCAGATCAGGATGCTCTGTGAGGAAGCAAAAGGCTTTTTATGATGATGATTTTGAGGCTGATTTTACATGGGTTCAATATCCTCTGCTACACTTTCCTCCTAAAGGGACATTTTTAAAAAAACCTTTTCTCTAGATATTTGGTTTTCACCAGACACTGAACAGCAAAAACTTCTTTCCGGGTACTCCTTGAAGACTGTTGGAAAACCATTTCAGGTGACTACTACATGAAGCTCATTGAGAGAATGCCAAGAGAGCAAAGCAGTAATCAAAGCAAAGGGGGACTATTTTGAAGAATCTAAAATATAAAAGATGTCTGGAGTTAATTCACATTTTGTTGTTTGCTACATAATTCTATATATATTGCTTCATGTTTTGATGTCTTCATTATAAACAATGTAGAAAGTAATAATAACAAGTAAAAGCCATTGATTGACAAAGGTATATCCAAACTTTTGATTGGTTGTGTAGCTAGACCTAGGCAGAGTGTAACCTATATGCAAGCATATGTCATTTCAATCTTAATGTCATGAAGTGCAGAGAGACAGGATTTTCTTGGCAGCTCTATTTTAAGAGCAGATTTTTCCTTACGTACTGTTTGAGAATTAGACAGACACATAAGCATGTGCAAATAGCTTTGTGAATTTAATTCTCTGTTTTATAGCAAGCATGTTTGCACTAAACTACTGACAATGGTTATAATCTGTCATCACCTGTTATATTTTTTGGCTATGAAATCATACAACTCAGAGCAGAAATAAATGTGACATGAAGAGCAAATTGCATGAATACATGCTTTGGTTAAAGCTAAACGTGTTTTTCAAATTCTAAAAGATTTGTCCTTCTTTTTGTGACCAGAAGGTGACCGTTTTACAATGTCTCAGTAACTAATATGTTTAAGCCTCCAAATGTTGGCAATATATGTAGAATAATCAGTAAATATTTTCGTTTGCAGCATGTTTTTATTATAAATATCAATGTGAAGCTGGCAGGCAGTGCATATAAAAACATTTGACACAAAGTGTTTAATCAAATTAAACTTGTAATCCTTTTATAGCTCACATATGGGGGAAAGCATTTGGAAGTCAGAGTATTTCCAAGCTCCTACAGTATCAGGAGCTCTGACCTTTTCCAAACGGATGGTCCCAGAGAGAATTAAACTCCTGACCTCACATGTGTCAGCGTTGGGGCTCCGCATGGCCCTTAAGTGCCCGCAAATGAATTACTAACATTAATGGCAGATGTTCATACAGGCAGGGTCAGCTGGAAGTTACAGCATGTTGGTGACACTATGGAAGTGCATCCATTTTATCTCTCTGTGTTATAAATCTCTTCACCTTAAACACACATGGTGATAAAGGAAATTGACTGGGATCGTCTCTGACCCATTTTGTCAAAACTACAATGAGCACATCCAATTGGGTCCTATCTTAATCAAAAACTGAATGTTGTTCATTTTAGGATTTATTTATTTTATTCCATAAATCAGCAGCTCAGCCTAGATCTTCTTCTATAATAATAATAATAAAAGAAAACAACAGGTTATTTCATTTTGGGATGACCCAATACGGAAACAACACTAAAAAAAAAAAAAAAAAAAAGGCCTATTTATACTATTTCTGATACTACAGGATTTACATTTGTTAAATAAACTGTCAGTTTTTATACACAAAAGCAACACATGCTGGAATTCCTGAGAGTGACCTGGTCTTTCCTAAATTTCTGTAAAAGCACTCTGCATGTCTAGGGTGGTGGATGTTATACACCTTTGGCCATGTTAGTGAATGGAACACCTGTTTTTATTAATTTGGAGGAGTGACCTTATTTTTGACTTATATTCTATATGGCCATTTTAGTTTGTCATGGAAATGAGATATTATCTGCTATCCCAGCTATAGTCCAGATATTGGCCATAACCAATACAAATGTGACCATATTTACAGTGTTTTGGCCTATGTTGATATTTCAAAACCTTTATCATGTACAAATGAAATGACATTATTGTATATCTGTTGTTGGGAGGAATCAAAATATCATCAGTAAGTTTTTTTCTCTAAGAATATCAAAGGTTTTACTTTCTGCCTTTGATTTATTACCATCTGCTGTGAATCATAATGAAGACTGACCACTGGTGGTTTTACAACCTCTAACCACTAACCCAACATGTGTTTGTGTGTGTGATGCCAGCTAACCATTGGGAGGACACAAACCAGACACACACTCAGACACACACACATTCCACCTTCCGAAGTTATGTAACCTTGTCATAGCAGGAGTCGGGTCTGCTCACATGTACATCCAAATGGATAAACACGGAGCTGCAGGGAAGAAATTAGCTGTCTGGCTTGGAGTAGGAATGTCTTTGGATGTGCTTGTTTTGTACGCTTAGCTACATGCAAGCACGCATCAATGCCGTCTGGTCTTGTGATTATCAGTCACAGCCTGGACATTGGCCTCAAGCCCAGCTTGTACTCCTTTCTGTCTGTGTGTGTATTTGTGTTCCTGCTGTGTTCACTTAATACCTGGTATTCAATGACACACTGTATAATCATTGGCATGCCCATGCTTTGAACTAAGGGAAGGAAGTTTCTGCCCTACATTTTATACTCACAAAACTGTTTCCTCCCAGATTTAAGGGCTCGATGCTCCCTCTCTGAGGATATTTACACCGACTGATGCCAAAGTAGGAGCATATCCTGGAAAAATGTAGATTGGTGGATCATTTGTCTGAGCAAAGGCCTTTATGATCATCTTATTTTTTCCAAAGTTTCCAGAGTTTTCTTGTAATTTTATAATGGAATCCTGAGCATTAGTCCTAGTTTTATAAAACTACAAGGATTAGACTAAAAGAAAAAATTCCTCAAGGCCAAGAATGCTTGGCTCCTTGGAACATAAATATAAAATAATGAGGACCTTTGCACCTTATTGTATATTGTAAATCATATTTAAGTTGAGCGTAAAATTATTTATACCAATTGCAGATTTTTTATTATCATTTTCACGCATCCAAGACGTTTGTTTCTGATTGGAAATTAGACGGGGATCTCTCAAAAAATAATAAAACGATGTAACAGGTCCACAAATTTTGAAAAAAAAGGTCAATTTTTAATTTACATTTTTTTAAAAAGGCATTTTAAGTTGGCATTACAGCTATCAAAAGCATCTTATTATTCCTGAGTAGCTTTTTGCATGTTTCCATCGGCATTTTGATGATTTATCTATAGAGCTGTGCTACAAGCCAATGAGGTTGAAAGGCCTCTTTGCCATCACCCTAATCTTTTGCTCCCTCCACATTTTATCAGTTAGACTTAAGTCAGGAATTCTGGATTGGCTGCTCCAAAACTTTTAAATCACATCCAGTCAGAAAAAAACATGGTAAAATTTAAAGATAACTGTAAATCTAAATCTGCCAGGATATGAATTATTTCAGGCTCAGATGTATTTTCTCAAGGAAGAACTTGCAAGATTTCCAGCATTGAAATGTGTGAATGTCCACAACTGAGATTGATGTAGATTGGTGCTTTAGTTGGTGAGGAGAGCACCCTTAACAGCATCAAATGGTAATGGGGTTGAATTTGTATGCTGCTTTTAAAGCAGTTTCACACTAGAGCCTCATTCATCCCAGTCGCACTCACAAACAAGCACACATTCATACATGTAGATCTGTTGAGAACGTGAGGTTAAGGGTGCGTTGCCCAGTGGTACATCCAGCAAGCTGGAAATGAAACCAAAACTTTCTGTTTGTAGGGTGACTACTCTTCCCACTGTGCCTCAGTTGCTTTGTCTGCCATTAAGAGATCTCTACACAAAAAAAAGGCGAAAGAAGTTAACCACATACAAAAATATTAAGTATTTTAAAAATACAAGAGTAGAAAACACATATAACTAACTTAATAAAGTAAAGGCCCTGGATTGCTGGAGATTTTGGTTAAAACATACTAGCATCTCTTGAGAGTTCCTGCATTTATGCAACATACAAAGTTGTTGAAATTTCAGTTCAACTTATTGTTGGTTTTTCACTTGTATCTTTGTACCTATTTGTAATCATTAAATACTAATTTAATTTTCTAGAATAAGAAGAAAAGTGTGAGACTGGTGCTTCAAATTTGGGTAAAACTGACACTGATCTTGCCTTAAGAGGCAACTATGGCTCAGTTAGAAGAGTAGTCGTCTTGCAGTCCGATGGTTGTGGGTTTGATTCCAGTTTCCTCCTGCCACATGTCAATGTGCCCCTGGGCAAGGCACTCAACCTCAAATTGCCTACTGATCTGCATTTTTGCGAATGAATGTGAGTGCGTCTGGGTGAATGTGGCTCTAGTGTAATGTACTTTGAGTGGTCAATATGACTGGAAAGGCTATAAAGTTCAGTCTATTTACCAGTAAAGAAGTCATAATGGATCAGATATGCACTCCAAATAAATCAATGTTTTTTAATGTGGAGTGAAAATATATGGCATATGTGCCTTGCAAGATAAAACTTGGCCAATAGCTGGTCACCAGCCTCTCCTTCCCTCAGTCCAGTAATCCAACAGGAAATGAAATTGGCTTAGTGACTTTCCGGTCTGTCAGGGGAGAGAACAGGGAACAGCTCTGCAGTGAAGTTTAAGCTGATTAACCCTAATAAGGAAGGTTGTCATATGAAAGCTTGACTTAAGCGGCCATGTGGGTTGGCTGTATGAGTCATAATGAATGCAATGAGTTAATCAGAAAACATTAGTGCACCTTATATGACCCCAGGTAGTAAAGCTCTACTAAAACGTATTTTCTGAAAATACAATTCTGGAAACATCTGACAGGATCATAAAGGTCTCATCAGCACACATTTTTATAATCTGCTCTCTGCCATGGTTATAAATCTGTTTCCTCTCTTCACACATATATTGCTGATTATTATGTCCCAATTTACAGTGATTGTTTTATTCATATGTTTTTACTTTAATGGTTCTTAATGAACCTGAGGTTGTGGCTCAGGAGCTGCCACTTTTAGTCATTTCAACTGTGGACATGTTTCAGTGTACAACAAAGTTGAAGCTTAGTTTCAGATTTTTTCCAAGCACAATGTTTGTGTTATTTGGCTACACGTAGATGTCCATTGCTCAGGATGAAAGATTGATAGTGGCGGAAAGTTTTTCCTTTGTTGCAGCCGATGCTGTTTCGTCTTTCCTGTCCCCGGTAAGCTGAATTTGAACAGACCGTTGCCAAAAACGCTCTTCACAATAAGCCAGTGATGGGAATTTGATAATAAATTTCAAAGTGATGGGAAAAAATTTGCTTTGTTGCAAAAAAATGGAAATATTCTGCAGATTGATTATCACAGCCCAGATATACATTATGTGTCAGTGCTACAGAAACGGTGTGCTACTCAAATGTCACAGCAGTGAACACAAGGTTATTTATATCATTCTAAACTATGCAAGTGCTCAGTCTGCACTAATGAAGATTTACTAAGCTTAGGATGCTGAATAGTTGAAGCAGCTTCATCTGAAGGACACTGACCGACTGCCTAAATAATTTGGATAATAACTATTCTACCACTTGGGGACAATCATAGATTGTGTACAAGGCATAAAACTTTCAACTTAAAATCATTAAATATGAAAAAACATGTAAAGCAAGACGATGATGTCATGGCACTAACTTATGGTGTTCATATGCAGTAGTATGCTTTGAATTTTACACCCTGTGTCAGTTTATAGACATGACAGGATTGTATGTTCCACAATTTATGCTTCATTTCTTCAGATTTAGACCCACAAAAGAGGTGTTTTTAGTTAGAAGTACCAAAGTACATGCCATGATAGGAAACAGTTTGACAGGAGCTTAAAAGAGCACCATAATTTTTAAAACCAAAAGCATGAGAGTTTCTCGACTGTTTTTAGCATGCACAGAATCTCTATGGCTGGTTCATTGTCGTGAAATCAGAACACCTGGGTCCTGGATGTGGCAGAGAAGAACCTGGTGGTTGTGGCGGTCACCAGCATGGACTTTCCCAAATAATTTATTGTAACACTCTTGAAGGTGCCGCTGCTATGCACATGTTATCCAGTGACTGCTCTAGCAGCAACAGGAAGGATCTTACCAAACAGCTGAAAATAACCATCTGCTATCTTCATGCCAATGAATATCACTCTGGGTTCAATCCCATTTCACACATATATACAGGGGTTGGACAATGAAACTGAAACACCTGGTTTTAGACCACAATAATTTATTAGTTTGGTGTAGGGCCTCCTTTTGCGGCCAATACAGCGTCAATTCGTCTTGGGAATGACATATACAAGTCCTGCACAGTGTTCAGAGGGATTTTAAGCCATTCTTCTTGCAGGATAGTGGCCAGGTCACTACGTGATACTGGTGGAGGAAAACGTTTCCTGACTCGCTCCTCCAAAACACCCCAAAGTGGCTCAATAATATTTAGATCTGGTGACTGTACAGACCATGGGAGATGTTCAACTTCACTTTCATGTTCATCAAACCAATCTCTCACCAGTCTTGCTGTGTTTATTGGTCCTGATACACGGCACCGCCTTCAGGATACAATGTTTGAACCATTGGATGCACATGGTCCTCAAGAATGGTCCGGTAGTCCTTGGCAGTGACGCGCCCATCTAGCACAAGTATTGGGCCAAGGGAATGCCATGATATGGCAGCCCAAACCATCAGTGATCCACCCCATGCTTCACTCTGGGCATGCAACAGTCTGGGTGGTAGGCTTTCTTTGGGGCTTCTCCACACCGTAACTCTCCCGGATGTGAGGAAAACAGTAAAGGTGGACTCATCAGAGAACAATACATGTTTCACATTGTCCACAGCCGAAGATTTGCGCTCCTTGCACCATTGAAACCGACGTTTGGCATTGGCATGAGTGACCAAAGGTTTTGGGCCATAGTAGCCCGGCCGTGTATTTTGACCCTGTGGAGCTCCGAGGGGCGACAGTTCTGGTGGAAACAGGAGAGTTGAGGTGCACATTTAATTTCCCCGTGATTTGGGCAGCCGTGGTTTTATGTTTTTTGGATACAATCCGGGTTAGCACCCGAACATCCCTTTCAGACAGCTTCCTCTTCCGTCCACAATTAATCCTGTTGGATGTGGTTCGTCCTTCTTGGTGGTATGCTGACATTACCCTGGATACCGTGGCTCCTGATACATCACAAAGACTTGCTGTCTTGGTCACAGATGCGCCAGCAAGACGTGCACGAACAATTTGTCCTCTTTTGAACTCTGGTATGTCACCCATAATGTTGTGTTCATTTCAATATTTTGAGCAAAACTGGGCTCTTTCCCTGCTAATTTAACCTTCACACTCTGCTCTTACTGGTGCAATGTGCAATCAATGAAGACTGGCTACCAGGCTGGTCCAATTTAGCCATGAAACCTCCCACACTAAAATGACAGGTGTTTCAGTTTCATTGTCCAACCCCTGTTGGTATCTGCTGGACGTCTTATGGAATAACTCTCCCTGCTGTGGAGAAGCAGCACCTCCAAGTTATCCATATTTTGTCTTTTGGCTTGGAGACCAAAAAATAGAGAAACTGATTGTGGAGGTGCAGAACTCTCCCCATATTGACAGAGAAACACTGTAGTGCATATGTGATCCCTGCAGTGAAAGCTTTGTGGTAGGTTAGCTAGGAAGACAGCAAGGGAAAAACCTATTGGCTGAGTATCAAGAGCGCAGTAGCAAAATTATTTTCTTTCCTGAAATTAGGTTTTCCAAAATTTCCGAAACACTACCACACTCAGTCATGGAACTCATGGAGAGCTTACGGTGTTGAAGGGGGGCTTAATCAAAACGACGACAACTGAAGGACCCAACACACCAATTTATTTTCAAACTGGTGTAGTTTATCAATTTTCACATGAATGGGTCCAGGAGTTACCAATTGTGCAAGTATAATTTGCTGAAAGGAAGCCTATTTGTCAGTCAGTCGTCCATGTGTCTGCACATCCATGTAGCATCTGCTCTCAAAATCCAGCAGAACTAGATTGCAAAAATGTATGTACCCTGAGGTAATTTACATAGTTTAGCAAGTGATAGTGACTAATATGGATTGCTGAAGCTTCAATTGTAAAAGCGCCACCTGAAGGTTGTGATGGATAGCTGTAATTTTTTCTCAGTTTGTCAGTCCTTAATATACAGCTGCAGAAGCATTTTCTATGCTGTACAAACAATTTAAATTTCTAAAAAAAAAACTTAAGAACTATTTTTCTTTTCAGTGTCTGTTTATTTAGTTGTATGTGGAAACTTTGAATAGTTTCCACAGATTTTTCTGCCTGTTTTCAAAGGTTGCTTAGAGCTAAAACGTTGTTGCTTTTTGCAGACTTCTTGTGTATTGTAAAATATGCATCAGTGATGCCCTGAAGATGCCATTAGTGAGATAATGACAAGTAAAAAGAGAAAAATGTATAAAGGAGCAGAAACCATTAACATAAACTAACATTAACACGGCTGCTATTACACTGATGCAAAGAAGAAAAAAAAACAATACCTCTGTAAGGGAATCAAAGTATTAACTTGTATTAAGTATTAACGACTTTCTGTAATTTCAGACCTGTATAGTATGATAATCACTGAAATTACCGCCACTACCAACGCCTCTAATTGGGAGCAGTCACAGTGCTGTGGTGGAAACAGGGTGGGTAATGAGTTTAACCAGCGATCCGTGGGCTCATTTTATTAGTCGACTATCATTAGGGGAGAAAGCTCCAAGCATCCCCTCCTGTTTTGACACTTGACTGGTGAAACCATTAAAATATGTCCTTTATTTTCTTTCAGGAACATAAATGTACACATGAGCTCTTATTATGCAAAAGAAGGAAATTGTTCCAGAATAAAGACTCGTGCTTTTTGTCTCTCCTTGATATACTTTCTTTGGTGTGCAATCAGGAGTCGATGAGAGAAGATGCATTAAGTTTGCTCTTGCAGATAAAAAAGACAAAAACGGTTGAAGAATTTTTTCTTTCAAATAATATTTAAGTTATATAAATAACATTAACAATACACTATAAGGTGATTTAGATGTGGTTGATTTTTATTGGGTGCACTGGTAAACACAGTTCAATGAACAAACCTGCCCCCCTGGACCTGGGACAGATACGGAGGAGGTCCGAGCCATAGACATCCAAAGACCCCCCCAGAGCACAGGAACCCTAGGAGAACCATTGGCGGGACTAGCACAACCCCCCCAGAGAAGAGCAGGGGAGAGTCCCAGGGGAATCACCCAGCAGCCGCAGTGCAGAAGCCCCACAGCAGGCCCCGCCAGCAGCCGACTAAGCCCAAGCAAATCCAGTGGTAGACCCGAGACCCCGGGACATATCACTCCCCAAGCAGAGGCCTGACAGAGCCCAGGGGCCCAGGCCCCAGCAAGCAGCCACCGGGAGTGAGCTGGCACACACCAAAGCACCCAGCCCCGGACACCGAGAACCACAAGTACAGCAGCGGGCAGAGACACCAACCATCGGCAGGTAGTGTGGCGGGGAGGAAATAGGCCCCACATTTGATGGGGGGCCTAAACTAATCCTGGAGAGGGAGCAGTCCAAGATCCAACCTGACACAAAAAACAGATACACACAGTCACAATCACATATTCCCACCCTCATGCGTACACATAAAGACACTCACACCCATGCACCCAACATAAAGACAAACACAAATGGACGTCATACACTCCCAATAAATACTCTATACTCCCAGGTCCAGGTGCCGACTCCCCATTGGCTCAACCAGTCCCCGGACCCAGGTGGTGGTCCCCTTCCCTCCGCGGGTGGAGACAGGCAGACCGCCCCCAGTACCTGAACCTGTTGTATAAAAGAACCTGGGCTGGGCTAGCCTGGGCTGGTGTCTGAACCTGAGCAACCCTGACCCCCCGCCCCGACCCCAGTCCCCAACGACCCCATCCTCATCTGAAGAGGGGGCCATGTACAAAAGAGGGGTCTACATGGTCCAAACTAGCCTGCCAACCAGAGCCGCAACAGAATGAAAAGGTCCCAAACCCAAGAACCCCCACGCAACGCCACCCCTTCCTCAGCTCACAGGCGCAACAGGGCAGACATCACCGAGCACCGCTCCCACAATGGAACCCCTGACCCCACACCAAGATAGGACGAACTCACCCAGCAAGAGGTCCCTGGCCAGTGGGAAGCACCCGGGGCCAGCATCCCCCACCACAGCCCCGCAACCACACAAACGCACCACATTACCGCCACTGCAACTTGATACCCTTGTAAATTCTTATACATTAACTTTCTTACGTTAACTGTATTTGAATTAGATTAGAAACTAACCCCTTGTCATTTGTTCACATACACTATACAAAAATGCCTTTCAATAAATTTAATAAAATAAGTTTTATACCTTCAAAGTCATGATCTGTTTTTCTTTGTCTTTAGAAAATCTTCATCAGTGTTAAAGGAACTAAAGCATTTTTTTCTGAGGCTTGAAGAAAAATGGCTTCTCTTATCAAACTGAAACACAAAGCTTTACAAAAACATTTATGTTTTAAATTTATGCACTGAAGATGCCTTAGGCTGCTCTATGCATATATTAGCTATTAAGCACGAATATCTAGATCAAATAATAAGCAGTATGTCTTTGTTTGCCACTGTACTGTAAGAAGACTCATGGGAGGAGGGGACTTTTGTGTTTTTATATTACAGGGGAGGGGGGGTGCTTCATGTTTTATTCATGATGAATCCTGGCCTGTGGCAAGCAAAGGCTTTTTATTCAGTTAAGTGGCTTTTGACAAGTCATTTGTTAAATTGTAGAACAGGATGAGGCTCTGCCATGACTAGCTGTTTATCACTGGGTGAAGTGACAGAACAAATCATCTGATCTTATTTAGAGCCACAGGAAATGCTGCAGGTAACAAAGCTCACAAATGAATTAAAATATCAGTTTTTCTATGGTAAAATGTCCAATAAGCTCAGTCAGATAATAACCTGAACGTAACAGTTGCCCATCACCAAATAGTCCTTTTTAAAAAGAAGAAATGTGATCAACCAAACTTAACTAAAGCTTCACAGTAGTTTACTTTTTCATTGTAGTGCCAAAACAGCCACCAAGTCTTTTGCATTAAGGCAATTAAATTAGTACACTTATGAGTAACTGAACTAGTATTTTTTTTTTTTTTACAGAAAATGACTGCTTTAAACTGAAAGACCCCAAACATGGTGGTGGTAGTATTATGCTCTGATACTGTTTCTCTGCTTCAGGAACTGAACAGCTTGCTGTAACTGATGGAACCAGGAATTCTGCTCTGTAGTAGAAAATCCTGAAGGAGAAAGTCCAGCCATCAGTTCGTTGCCTACAGCTCGAGTGCCCTGGGGTTCTGCAGCTGGACATGGATCTATTTTTTGGGGTTCCTTTGATTGCAAAGGTGGACATTTGTTCTTGTGCATTTTAAGGAAATGAAACACTTTTTAGATGCATAAGGTGATTTCCCCTTTAAATTTGAAGTGGTTCAGCCCGGAGCCTATTAGGGCTCTGATTCAACCAGTCGGCAAGCATTATCCCCTTGCATGCTGATTGGTCGGCCTGTGTATGTGTAAATATGTGATTAGTTTTTTTTTTTTTTTTTGGTGTAATATACTTTATTATTCAAATACAAACTGTTTGGTGTTCTCCAATGACCCTGATGAAGGCCAAAAGCCAAAACACGTTTGTCTGCAAATAATGTTGCTTCCCAGTACCTCAAGTATTGCTGGGGTCTTCCTCTCACCAGTTCTTTGACCCTCTCCATGCACCTTGGGAGTTGGTGAAGTTGTGCCAGAAACCTTTTGTTCTCTGTGGCAAGAGGACTGGTGTTTGACACCCCTGATCTAGAGCACACCAGCAAGTCCACCTCTGAATGGCTCAAAAAAACAAAATTAAGCTTTTGGAGTGTCATCAAAATCTGGTTTTAAATCCTGAGGTGCAGTAGCATAACCTAGACACTCTCCTTATGTAAAAAAAACCTCGCAAAAAAATATGTAATGTGTCTGAATTAAAACAATTCTGAAAAAAAGAGCAGGCCAAAATTCCTCCACAGCGATGTTAAACACCTCCATTTGCCTCAAACGAATGGTGGCCGTTGTTGGCAAGTTCATCACAACCAGGACAATAAATATTTCTGCATAATACTGTAATGGTATGGTACCATTCCAGAATTACAAAGTGGATAAATCAGTACCCTTAATAAATTAAGTAGTTATTTGAAAACTGCTTTTCTGCATTTACTCAGGTTATCTTTGTCTGATCTTAAAATGTCACAAAATCTGGGCCAGATACTTTCTTACAACGCTATATTTCTTATCCTCTCCATCAAAGTTTTCATTTATTTAAATGTAGAAAGCAAATGTGGATTTTTATAAAAGTGTAGCTTCAATCTAATTGCTTTTGAATGTCACCCTGATTTAAAAGCTGCAAATGCAGCCCAGCTGATTTATAGTATATGTGAGAAAATGTAAATGTAAGAGAAGAAAGACAAAGTGCAAAGGCCACATAGGTAGATGTATACATAGACAAATCCATCTGAATTTCACAACTTTTTAAGAACCAGAAAATTGACCAATGATCATTCAAATCAGGCTTTGAATTTGCTCAGATTAAGGGTGGCCTTGCACAGCTCTACAATCGGCACATTTCTGTGAATGCAGAGGTGGCCTGGTATTATAAGAAACAATATCTATTTAAAGCAGGTTTTAGGGTTGTCTTTGCTTTAAATATGCCATTGGTAG
The DNA here is from genome assembly GCA_036173005.1 of Crenichthys baileyi. Lineage (NCBI taxonomy): Eukaryota > Metazoa > Chordata > Actinopteri > Cyprinodontiformes > Goodeidae > Crenichthys > Crenichthys baileyi. The sequence continues at coordinate 151,498 of JAHHUM010003032.1, forward strand.
ACTTGTTTAATCAGCTGATTAGTAATATTTTTAATTTTCCTGCTTATTAATGATTTACTGTGCATACAAATGAATATATTAGCAGAAATAGTTTGCACAAATCCTCATTAGTTTAAGAGATAAAGCAGTTGGGACTGATAAAGTAGCTGGACATTACTGTCGGATTATTGAATCAAAAACGGCAACTTTGACAGTTTACAGAATATTAATTTACAGGATAGACGTTTTGGAAAAACTGGCTAACCTGAAATGTTCCAGTTTGGTTCCAGTCAGTGTCAGACTGATGATCCAAATATCTTTTTCAGATTACATACCGTGTAGAAGAAACCCCAGAATCTGAATGAATCTTGCAAGTTCAGGTTTGATTTATTTTACGGCACAACAAAATGCATCATTACAATATGCATTAAGTGCTGTAAGAACTTTGAGACAGTGGAATAAACGGAACAAATGACAGTATTTATAGATGTATTCATTACCGGGAGGCTCTGTTTATTTTTAATCAACTAACTATAATCCTCTCTTTCTCCAGACTGCTTCTCTCAGAGCTCCCAGAAGTGTGAACAGTTGTTTTTGTTCCTGTTCTGGCAGCTCTGCAAAATGCCATCCAGACCGCTTCTATTCATTTCAAAAGGTCAAGAGCGCAGTTGTTTGCAGAGGCGTAATAAGAGTGATTATTTTATTTTTCAGATTCTAAAGGCCTTATTATAAAGCTGACAGAAAATCACAATCAACAGCATTATTATTTGTGTTCTTTCATGGTTTCACTGTAGGTTCACAGGTGCCTCCTCAGCTTGTTTTGATTGACTGGGCTTTTTACAAGGAGGCATTATAGATGACGTGTGTTGGGGAGCCTAATTTGCAAACCAAATCCCCAAACCTTTTTGATCATAATAGGATGGATGAGTTGTTTTTGGGTCACAAACCAAATTATAGTATCTGTAAAAATGCAAAACAGTGGGAAAAATGTCAAATTTAGCAGCTTGTCTATTCATAGACATATTCCTCTCTCATGCTAGTGAAATCTGCAGCCACCAGCTACAAAAATAGATCATACAGACTACTTCCAGAATGTTTTCAGCATTTATATTGAAACACGAACAGATCTGCAATGCAAAAAGCTGGCGTGGCTAGAGGGGTCACCAGAGGGAAAAAGTGGTGGCATCACAAGTGGAACAATGTCTTGCAGGCAGTTAATTTATCACCTGACAGTCTGGGAAAACAGTAGGTGAAAGTCCCCAAACACAGAGGATGTTTTCTGGATTCAATAGACTAAATTACCAGAACTGGATGGTGTTTGATAGGAGGTGATTGCAGGTTCTTGTGAAATAGGGTTTCAGCCAGGATCTAGTTCTTGAACAAGTTCCTTGATACAATCAGCTGAAATGAGCTTCCTGCATAAGATGGCTGGAATCAGCCTTAGAGAGCGGACGAGGAGCACATATCAGGGATTTGTATCCGGGATCTCATTCTTTCAATCATGATCCATGTCTTCTAACGTTCCGTTGGTAAATTAAGAGCTACAGCTTTGGCTCTTTCTTATTTGGCCTTTATTATTATTTTTTGACAGTGAGTAGGCAGGAAATTGTGTGGAAAGAGTGGGGTAAGGGAGTGCAGAAAGAGTCAACAGGCCGGGATCTGATCCCGTGACGGCCTCTATACATGGGTCACGCGCTTAATCCCCTATGCCACCAGTGCCGCACCCAGTTTTGCCTCTTTCTTGATTAGAGCAGACAACCTCCCGTCAGTCTATCTGTCTCCTAATTCATCCTTTACTTATGAACGTGATACTAAGAGACTTGAATTCCTCAGCGTGAGGCAGAGATGGACTCCCGATCTGAAGGGATCAGTCCACCAGCACTGCAGGATGTTATAAAAACATGCAATACATAGTAATATGAGTTGCGATCAATAAATAAGTTATTAAGAAGTGGTGATGTCTTTCTGCTTTGGATTTTGGTATTGAAACATCTTAGTTGTGGTTTCTTCTTGACTTGACCACCTTACTGCATCTTTACCTTCTAAAACACTTTATGCTGCATTAAACAACACGAGACACCAAACATATTACAGGCATAGAGAGTCTAAAAAACGCATGGTACCTAAACAATGAGCTAACACATTGCAGTCCTGCCAATTCTTCATTAAATGTAAAAATGATACATTTGAAGAAATATTGTTCGGCCCTACAGTTTACCTTTTTCAGATTGAGAAACATGTCTTCAGACTCTTGTTCCTGGGGCTTCCCAATCTGCTACAAACCGCTCCAGCTTGTATGCTGCAAGTTGTAGCTTGAAGATGAAACCAGAACTATGTTATCTACTTTAAAATCCTGTCCGTGAATACCACAAACCAGTTTTTACTTTTGTTTTAAAAAACATAGTGAACCAGATACTCCTCCACTACACTACTCTACCTGGAAGCTTATTTCTTTAGTCCGTAAGGTCTGCGGTGCCTGTCGCGGCGGCAATCCCCGAACCCGGTGGTGGACATCGGCAGTAAGGGACGCTGTCAAGCTGAAGAAGGAGTCCTATCGGCTGTGGTTGGCTTGTGGGACTCCTGAGACGGCTGACGGGTACCGTGAGGCCAAGTGTGCTGCGGCCCGGGCTGTGGCAGAGGCAAAAACCGGGGCCTGGGAGGAGTTTGGTGAGGCCATGGAGAAGGACTACCGGTTGGCCTCGAAGCAATTCTGGCAAACCATCCAGCGCCTCAGGAGGGGGAAGCAGTGCTTCGCCAACACTGTTTACAGTGGGGGTCGGAGGCTGCTGACCTCGACTGGGGACATTACTGGGCGGTGGAAGGAGTACTTCGAGGATCTCCCCAATCCTGCCATCACGCATTCCCTTGTGGAAACAGAGGCTGGGGACTCGGGGTTAGACTCTTTCAGCACCCAGGCTGAAGTCACCGAGGTGGATGTACGGTCTCTGTACAAGCAGAGCAGGAGTTTGGTCCGCATTGCCGGCACTAAGTCGGACCTGTTCCCGGTGCATGTTGGACTCCGGCAGGGCTCCCCTTTGTCACCGGTCCTGTTCATAACTTTTGTGGACAGGATTTCTAGGCGCAGCCAAGGGCCGGAGGGGGTCTGATTTGGGGACCAGTGGATTTCGTCTCTTCTTTTTGCAGATGACGTGGTACTGCTGGCCCCCTCTAGCCAAGACCAAAACCTCTTCAGGTTGGAGGGGAGTTCCTGCCTTAAGTGGAGGAGTTCAAGTATCTCTGTGTCTTGTTCACGAGCGAGGGAAGAATGGAGCGGGAGATCGACAGACGGATCGGTGCGGCTGCTGCAGTAATGGGGGCACTGTGCCGGTCCGTTGTGGTGAAGAGAGAGCTGAGCCGAAAAGCGAAGCTCTCGATTTACCGGTCGGTCTACGTTCCTACCCTCACCTATGGCCTTGAACTTTGGGTCATGACCGAAAGAACGAGATCCCCGATACAAGTGGCTGAAATGAGCTTCCTCCGTAGGGTTGCCGGGCACTCCCTTAGAGATAGGGTGAGGAGCTCGGCCATCCGGGAGGGGCTCGGAGTAGAGCTGCTGCTCCTCCACATCGAGAGGAGCCAGTTGAGGTGGTTTGGGCATCTATTTTGGATGTTCCAGGCACGTCCCACCGGGAGGAGGCCCAGGGGACGGCCCAAGGCACGCTGGAGGGGCTATGTCTCTTGGCTGGGCTGGGAACGCCTTGGGCTCCCCCCCGGAGGAGCTGGAGGAGATGTCTGGGGAGAGGGACGTCAGGGCGTCTCTGCTGAGTCTGCTGCCCCGGCGACCCGGTCATGGATAAAGCAGAAGACGACAAATACGCGTTTTTCCTTTTGTTTTAAAAAACATAGTGAACCAGATACTCCTCCACTACACTACCTGGATGCTTATTTCTTTAGTCAGTGTGTATATATTATATCCAGAAATGTGTCATATTGCACCTGTAGCAAAACATAAATTGCTGTTCGGACTTGAATGTGCTGTATTTCAAGCCTTCTACTTTTTTATGCATACTGTTTGCAGTTTCTTAGACTGTTCATTTTTATATTGATGTTGTTGCCATTCAGTTTCATCAATATTTTCTAGCTGAACTTAACTGTTTTTTTTAAATACTGTGGTGCACATGAATTGATGTATCTGTGATTGTGGAGGAAAATTGTTCTGCTGTAGGAAATAACAAAAAGAGAGACCGCTTTCTGTCAGAGACCTGCCTGTTCTCACCGGAATGGTGCAGACGTGTTGTATCGCTTCATTGCTCAGAGAAGCTTTGCTGTTTTGCCCGAGAGTTAGAAGAGCTTAAAGCCAAATAGGTAATGGCAAGTAGCAACACACTAAATATGAACTTCTGAACTTCAGCATGAAGTTTTATGATCATATTAAACTATTTATCAAACAATGTTTTAGGTGCACCTGCAAATTAAGACTCATGAACAAGTTTCTCAGCATAAAAATCTGGTTCTTCACTAACCTGTTTTTACATTAGCATAGAATCTAAATCCCGTTCCCAGTTATTTGTTATGACGGATGCTGGAATCTGCAGAGGATTGTTTAAAGATAATCTGGACAGAAGTGGAAACCAATGTGGGCTTTGGGGATCATCTGATAAAGCTGATGGTTTATGACTTTTAAGGACGAGGATTGAGTTAAATTAGATAAATAAAATAACAAAAAAAAAACTTGAATTGAATATACTGCTTGTTACAGTGTCTATTTAGAATTTTCCTCTTTTCCATGTCCAAAGAAATGTCTGTAGGACAACCATTTGAAGCAATAACATCTCTGCTGATCTCAGGATACAAAGTCTTTGGGCAGCTACTGAAGACTACATGCAGCGGATACTTTCATACAGTTGATAGCTGTATTTTAGCCTTGGGATCAAATGTACTTTTCTCACGTTTTTTATGCCCTTACTTTCAAGTCAACAGATACCATTTGTGAACATTGCAAACAAGCCAGAAAATGCAGATCCTGTCATGTTTATGAACTAATTTGTAAATTAGATACCACCAGAAGGTAATAAGCACCTCATTGTTATTGGGTTAACTGCTTGAGGGGCCAAAAAGCCTTTTAGACTAATTTTGAGTCACCAGTTTTAAGTCCTCGATGCATTTGAGTGATTTGTCACTGATGCTTTTGTGAGAATGCAACCTTTAGCTTTAGAAATGCATATTTAAATTCAAAGACATACCATAATGTATTTCTGAATCCAATAAAGATATTTTAGTATTTCTTAGGCCTCCTTCATATCTGATAAAGACATCAATCAAAACATTTATTAAATTTAACTAAGATTTGGCCAGAACATGGAAGGTCTTTGTAGGGTGTGATAGAGCTGGTTTGAGCATGCAGAAACGTTCCATCAGATATTTGAGATGCATATCTCCATGATGTTGTCAGCAGATCAAGGTCCTGTGGCATAGGTGAGGGGTTTGGCAGCGATGGTACCATGTCCATGATGTGGAGCTGGTACACTGGTACTTTGCATGGCTTGGTCATGAAATAATTCAATCCATAGTCCAATAAAAACAGTGCTCTGATGAGGCCCCTCACCACTGCAGTAGGGATCTCAGCTGGGAAGAAGAACACACACCTCAAAATTGTACCTACGGTTTGCTATGTTCAGCCTGCTTTGCTTGCAGGCTGTCAAGGAAAAGCCAACGTCGAGGATAAAACTGATGAAACCTCCCATATAAAATTACATTCCAATAATTTGACAGGTTAAGGAAACACCCTGGTGCAGACATGAAACCCTTAGTAGTGGGAAAGCCATGAAAGCAGCAGATGAAAACCCTGTTTGGCAAATAGTAACAATATAGGTTCTCAAAATTTACAGGAATCTAGCCCCGTTTAAATGCCTGTAGGGTGGCTGAGGAGGCCGTAGGTTTGTCTTAATCGAGTGCAAAGTGGGCCTTAGGCAGGGCTTATACATTCAGATCCGTTCATTTACTGCTGATTGCACAAAATGATTGTTTAAGTTCAGATTTTGGGCCCACACTGACTTAAGAAGACTGCAAGTGAAGCCACAAGCAGATGAAGAAAAACAAGAAGAATTGATGTTTTAAATATATTTTTTGATGTTTTATTGATTTATCCCCAAGCCAGGTCTATGCAAATAAAGGTGAGAAAATGCTTGAAGTAATGTTATGTTCGTCTTCTCTTTTTCCTGCACAGTTTGCTGCTATAAGCATAGGTATACACATCTTCTTTCAGTAAGACAGTGAAAGTAGATTCCTGACCTACAACAGGCACACTGGAACAACACTCACGCCATGTTTTTCCCTTTTACTCTCTTCTTGACCTCCTGATGGATGCTGTACATTTGTGAGACACAAATGCAGGAGGGAAATGGATAAAGAGCAGGAAAGGATAAAGGCTTTTCTTAAGCATCTAATAACTCCCTTAGGTGGGCTGCAGTGGGGAAAGTGTGCCGTCTGCCTCCACAGATGCCAGAATGAATAATGGAAGGGCTCTGGTGTGCGCGGGTGCATATCTGCAACCCACGGCACAACAGCAGTAATTGACCAATTAAATGACGGAAAAGGTGCGTCAACACCTGGTGTTCATTCAGAAAGGCTAATCAAAGAAAAACCAAGTCAACCTCTCATTCAAAGACTGGTTTCTTTTTTGTCAGGTCATAAATAAAGTCACCAGTTTCTGCCACTGTCACATATTTTAGAAAACATTATTGACATTTTAGTGTAATGAAACAAGGTGAACAAAATCAAACAAGAGGTGAAGATTATTATTTTGTAATCTTTTTTTTTAAGTTTTGCTGTTATTATTACACTAAGCTGAGCTGAATTGAACTAATACCAGAAGCATATGGAAGTAAAATAGTCTCATTAGAATCAGACATTTTTTAGACATTGAATTTATAACACTGAATTTTTATCCTGTGCAATTATGTATGTGAATTTGTTTTTGTACTTAAAATTTGCCAGCAAAAATTCACCTGCAAGAATTTGCCTGCAGAAATTCACCTGCAAAAATTCACCTGCAAAAATTCACCTGCAGAAATTCACCTGCACAAATTTGCCTGCAGAAATTCGCCTCCAAAAATTCACCTGCAGAAATTCACATGCAAAAATTCGCCTGCAAATGTGTTGCCGCTTCTTCCGGTCTCTTCAAAACAAGAGCATCTGCGGACAGGGTTGGGGCACTAGCTGTCATCAGGTCAGTCAAACATTTCATTCAGTTCCATTATTTGAAAAAAAAATACAGAATCTCAAATGGGTGTTAAAGCAATCAGCACTCGATCGAGTCGAGCGTCTTTTAGCCAATCAGATTACGCTTATTTGATCACGTGACACACCATTGCCTTGGGCAGAGGCGAGTCTCTTAACAGTTTGCTGGATAGTGGCTTAATGAAGATCAGTGATGAGATTTTTCTGCCAAAAATATATTATTACAAAACGCCAGGTAATTAACACCCATTTGAGATTGAGATTGTGAATTTTTGCTGGCAAATTTGAAGTACAAAAAAAATTCACATACATAATTGCACAGGATAACAATTCAGTGTCATAAATTCAATGTCTAAAAAATATCTGATTCTAATGAGACTATTTTACTTCCATAGAAGCAGCTGTAAAATCACAGATCTTCTTTCTTTAAAATGTTTTACTTTAATTTTGCTAAGCTGAGACTTGTTTGATTTGCATTCCTGAAAACTGAAAATTTAAATCCTGGAGAAGACATGGGCCAATGCACTTAAATTATTATTGTTTTTAAGAGCAAAAAAATATTCCAAAGCATAAGTGGTAACTTTTAAACTTCGCAGAAGCCTAACAGAAAAATCTGAACCAGTTTTTAGCTCTTTCTAACACACCCTGAGTAAGGTTAAGTGTGGTCAAGATGGTTCATTTAGTCACACTGAGGAAAATCTGGGATTTTGGGAGGGAAGGGAATGGCTTGCTTTGAGCCCAATGCAGTACAGCTCAGTTTACACCAACTGCTCTTCCTTTTAAGAACATTATACTTTATTAGTTGTTTGTGTATCTCTAATTATAATCCATGCCTTTTTTGTAGTTTTCAGATCCCTTATTCTCTCAAAATGCTTTGCCCCCTTTTCGACTGAACTTTGTGTAGAATACTGTTCCCATCTGTGTTGCAAAATTAAGTCTGCTTCAAAACACCAATTATTTTATTCTTTTTTCAAAATTATGATGACCTTTTGAGGAAACTACATAGAGGAGGCTTCAGTTCCTGAATATTTTTGATGTTGGTTTAATATAAACTAAGTAGCGATGTCCCGACCCATTCCCAGTTATTAGCTCGGGGTCCCAATCACTGCATTTTTAGTTGATTCATTTCGGTAGATTCTGAAAAATCTCAACTGCTGATATCTGTTGTTAGTGTGATGTCTGTGATTTTGCCTGACACCTTCACAGCAAGACAAGCAGCCATGTTTTTCACAGTGGGTTCCTAATAATCCCATATTTATGTGTGCTGATCTTCCAAAATTGTATTACAGTATGTTGATATAGTTTTTTGATCGAATCTGGGTTTATTGCATATAATCTAAGCCATTTTCAACCTATAATGTCAACAGAGAGACTGCAGTGGCTGCTTGCTGTGTCACGTTTCCTGTGCTCAGATATCCACAGACAACTCGGTGTAGGAGAGATGGACAAGGCAGAAGGCTAAGGAATACCTAAATAGGGCAAAAATATTGAAAATAATGAACGACAGATAAATAAAACAGAAACATGAAAAAATCTCAAACACCTAACACTGCAGGATCATGACAGATAAAGCCACCTGCCATTTAGACAACACTTTGTCAGAACATTATAATACCTTTCTTAATCTAATTAACCAAGGATGAAGCAACTTCATAAAGCTGACCTGCACAACAAGAGAGTTGGGAAAAGAAAAATAGTCAAGACAAATAGTCAGAAGAGACTGAGGAACATCATTGGTGAGTAAAAATGCTTTAGTCATGCATTGTGGTATTTTATTTTACTCCAATGCTGGGTTTGAAAGCACAGACATGACAATGAGTTCAGTAACCTTAAAAAAGAAGGATCAGACTTCACATTGTTTAGAGGAGAAATAAATGACAAAAAAATAAATAAATAAAAATCCTTTTGCTGAGCCTTCTGGGAATCGTCAAAGAGAAAACAGGAGAATGTTTGAGATTAACTGCCTCTGTCTGATTTCAGCTGGTCGGGAATTTAAAAAGGAATTCCTTCCAGCCATCAGTCCTGACAGACAGCCTTGAAGCCCTGTCCTGACACATCCATTGTCAAAGGGAGCTTTGATCCCACTGGACCAAGAACACAGTCTGCCATGAAGTGCTTAAAAAAAAGAAGCAGAACTTTGAGATGCTGTCTTCAGCCCTGCACTAGTAGGGAGAACCATGAAAATACAGAAAATAACATCGTGGTGGCATTTGGTTAGAGCTTCATATCATACCTAATGATGATGAAATATTATTAGCTGCTCCCAGGAGTAACAGCAAGGAGTTTCATTTTGACTTGTTTGGCGTTCTGCATGTCCATCATTCTCTCTCCATGGCTGCTGTAGATTACTGGAAGCCAAAAGTGGACAAGATCTTTCAGTCCCTGGTTGCAGCAGCCATTTTTGCATTCGTTTGGTGTGGAGTGCTGTTTGTAGCATCATCTCCAGATTTTCTGCCACACCACTGAACACAAAGTAAAAACATTTGCTCCATCTTTTCTAAATGAAAGTAATGATAGTATGTATCCATCCATCCATCCATCCATCTATCCATGAATGAATGACAGCTTCTGAGTGTAAAGTCATTAAATACTTTACCCAACTGCACTCTGTAGTTCATCTAGGAAATTGTAGGTCATTCGAAATCAAGAAAGGATACTTAGTCCCTCCAGAAAGTTCTGGATTTGCCCTCCCAGTGGGGCAGGCCCAGAAAACATCCTAAGAAGGCTCCTGATTAGGTACTCGAACCATCTCAGCTGACAACTTTTTGATTTAAAGCAGCAGAGGCTCTACTCAGAGCTCCCTCTGAATGTCTGTGTTTGTAAGGCTGAACCTGGGCAGTTTTTACAGGTTTGGGTGACTCCGTAATACTGTACGGGGAGCAGTGTTTTCAAGGGCACCTACTCTGAGACAGGTCCTCAGAGGGTTGCGGTGCATTAAGGTCCTCCATGTGTATCTACAGACGGATATTGAGGTTGGGTCCAATGTGAGGTTGGTGACAGGAGATGCAGCTGCCTGGGTGTGCTAAATCTTGGTCTCATAATCTGGCTCTATGAACATGGGATGTTATATTATGTAACTATATAATACAGGATGACCCAGTTTTACAGGTTTTTTGCATGTGGAGGTTTCTTTGTGTAAGCTTTTGGAATAATATAAAGCTATGTGTGTACACAATGCAGGAGTTTGTAGGTGACAGATTTTGTGCACAATTAAGGCACACAGACCTGAATTTCTCTAAACCCAGTGTTAGTTCTGCACATAGTAGAAAAACGATCAGGCTTGACCATTTTAAAAAGTGTTCATCAGTAACATAATGCTTATTGCTGTAAAACTAAACAAACTGTTCTGTGCTTAACCTCCATCATGAAGCTACACTCTGAAATCCAAACATGACACGTAGATGTGAGGACCTAACTCATGCACCAGGGGAAAGCAAATGTTATATAAACTGATCTGGATCAAGTTCAAGACATCAGTTATGTAAAGAATGGCCCTTTAATGAGAGGCATGGACGAGTGACAGCCTGAGCGTGCTTCATTTTGATCCTCTTCCTCACATCTTGAGAATTGCTGTGAGATGTGAAGATGTCAGAGGTCCTTGACTGATAAGACGAGTTATATAAGACATGGGAGTGACAGAGGACACGGAGAGGGAGGAGTAAGGCCTCTGTTTTTGACAGCGTGGACGGTGTAAATCAAATCCCCTGTCAGACATAACACTGCGAACAAATGGCTGCAACTCAAGGCATGTCGACTAGACTAAACCAGCTGTCAGAGCTTTTAAATCTCACGTTGTAAACACATTGTATTAATAGTATATATGGCTATACAGTGGGATGGACTTTTTTACCTTCTCATTGTCCACAAAAGCACTTTTGCTTTTCTGTTTGGACCATTCAACCTCAAATAAAATGCCAAACAGAACATAGCAGAAAATTTTCAGACTCAAAGCAACTACAGCACTTGTAAATGAGCATAATATTTTTTTATTCTTTTGGTAAAACCAGCCTAGTCTTCTAACATCAGGCTACAACTGCCCTCCTGCTTTATTTTTCCTGCATTCAGACAAATGGCTACATATTCATGCCTCACTGGGTGAGTTTAAAATGCCACGCTACGGTGTACCTACCGCCTGGAGGCAGCGGTGGATGTTTGATCTGCAAGGGCTACATTAAACCTCCTGCTGTCGGGTTTAAGTGCAATCATTTCTGCTTTTGAAGAACCGGCCACAGATCATCCTGCGCAGCATGTGATGTTTAGCATGCATAACATTCAGTCAGGTTCAAGGATGAAGGTGGAAATACTCATCCTGCAAGGATTTAGCTTTCTTAAAGGATGAGATGTTTATTCACCATGTAAATCACCCTGACAGCAATAACTGTATAACATGTTTAAGTGTTTAATTTAAACATACAGTCAAGTAAAAAATGGTTTGGAATTAGTGAAATATTTTTTATTGTTTTCAGACCTTACATACTGGTGGAAAACTGGTAGGTAAGTATTCAGAATAAAATTCCAGCAGGATTTTCTTACTTTACACTCACTATGGCCAAAAGAACTAGAATGGCACTCATCCTCTGTCTAAATATCTGTGACCCCTGTGATGTTGCATTTATCAGTTTGAGACTGGGAGAAGCCTTTTATTTGCATGATTGAATTTAAAAAATCTCACCCTAAAAAATAGCATTTCATCAATTTGTAATGGCATCGGGATCCCCAGAGAGACATGTTTCTACCAAAAATACAGGTGCATCTCAATGATTTTAAATATCATTGAAAAGTTAATTTATTGCAGTTCAGAAAGAGAGACTTGTTAATTGTATAGATTTACTACACACAGACAGATGCACTTCAAGCCTGCATGTATGCTACTTCTGATGGTTATTGCTTTCAGCAAATTAAAAGATTCAGTTTCACAATGTTTTTTTTTCCTATTAGATAAGACCAAAAAAAATTGATTTTAAATACAGAAATTGAATGTTATGGCCAGCAGACAGTGTTTTACAAATTACTATGACCAAACATTAATAGGAAGTTGAGTGGAAAAAAAAAAGTTCATTTAAAAGTTACATAAGAAACAGGAAAAACTGCAGCCTTACAAAGATAGTGAAGCAAAGCGCATTCAAGAGTTTACGAAAAATATCACAAGGTGTGAATTGCAGCTGGAGTCAGGGATCCAAGAGTTATTTTTATTAGTTTAGATGTTTGAAAGCAAGTTAATTAGCTATAGTAGCGACCCTACAGTAGGCTGTTTATTTTACCAACAGAAATGGTAACTCTCGTAGGTTACTATAAGCATCAAAACAGTGTCACCTTAAAAAGAGTTTTGATTGCTGCTCATCTTGTATCAGTGCCATAACAGTATTTGTTGTTTTGTATGGATAGTTTTTCAGAGGATTCTTCTACTTTTGACCATGATATACAGCTGACTGACAGATTGAAGGAGTTGAAGGAGGAGGGCGAGACGGGATCTATGTTTTATACATCCTAGACAACGTTTGAGTGGTTTTAAAACAGCAAGCTTTTGAAACTGTATTATACCTTGTCTAGGCTCAGTTATTGTCAGTTCCAAAAGAGGCATAAATGCTTGTTTAAAATTAAAATTCCATAAAATTATCAAGATTTTTCCATGGCAGTTATTAATGTTCTCCACTGAAGCCTCTCTTTCAAAACAGTCTCCTCAGTTCGCTTAAACCTTCTGAATACTTCAACACAGATTACTTCTAAGAGTTGTTAGATTTCTTTGAGAGTGACATTGAGGAGCCTAAAAAAAAACTGGGGCACTATGGCATGTGAATCTCTTCCAGAACAAGAGCTGAACTTTACGTTATGCAGGGAAGTCAGGGTTGAGCTTTCCTGCCAGAGGAACCGTCACAGTGAGGAGAGCTAATTTACAAACAGTGCCATAGGCAAGCTCGAGGGCTGTGCGAAGGAGATGATGAACGGAGGAAGATGAGGCTAATTATGCCTCCTGCAGAGACACAGAGGCGTCCTCTGGCTTACTAAAAGGAAGCTTGTCAAGATGTGATTCCCTGATGAGAGAAGAACAAATTCTGAGAAGAAGAGCAAGAGAACAAAAACAAATGCAGAAGTGCAAAATTCTCAACAAAACCTCTGTGTCTAAATTAACAATTATCTTTATTGTTGCGTAAGACGTGTAAGTCACTTTTTAGGTGCAAAGAGATCTTGGACCAGTCAGAACATAGACAAAACCAATTCACAGAACCGTAGCTACATACAGGGGTTGGACAATGAAACTGAAACACCTGGTTTCAGACCACAATAATTTATTAGTATGGTGTAGGGCCTCCTTTTGCGGCCAATACAGCGTCAATTCATCTTGGGAATGACATATACAAGTCCTGCACAGTGGTCAGAGGGATTTTAAGCCATTCTTCTTGCAGGATAGTGGCCAGGTCACTACGTGATACTGGTGGAGGAAAACGTTTCCTGACTCGCTCCTCCAAAACCCCCCAAAGTGGCTCAATAATATTTAGATCTGGTGACTGTGCAGGCCATGGGAGATGTTCAACTTCACTTTCATGTTCATCAAACCAATCTTTCACCAGTCTTGCTGTGTGTATTGGTGCATTGTCATCCTGATACACGGCACCGCCTTCAGGATACAATGTTTGAACCATTGGATGCACATGGTCCTCAAGAATGGTTCGGTAGTCCTTGGCAGTGACGCGCCCATCTAGCACAAGTATTGGGCCAAGGGAATGCCATGATATGGCAGCCCAAACCAACACTGATCCACCCCATGCTTCACTCTGGGCATGCAAGAGTCTGGGTGGTACGTTTGACATTCATGACATTCATTTATTTAGAGCGTCTCTATAGTTAGGTTTGATACCTGCAATTAAAATAGAACTAAATTAGACTTAAAAACATTTAAAAATAATAACATACTAGAGCCTTCTTAGTAGTTATATAATATTGAGTTTCCACTCTTAATGGATCAAAATAAAATGCAGTTAAAAGTAGAACTTGTTTTGGAAAGTTGCATGACACTAAACTAATGTGATGAACTGTGTCCCCTTCTCAAAGAAATCCAGATAAGAAGAGAACCAAAAGTTTTTTTCCATGCTGCTAATTTTTGGAATTCACACAGATAAGCATCAGATTCTTGAGTTACAATTTATCCTTGACATAAAGGTTCAAAGTTCATCATGTTAAGTTCCTTTGGGGTGTCCCTTTCCAAAAACAAGAACTTTATCGATTTCCTGACGCTGAAAGTATTTTCTCAGCGTTCTGCTCTGAATAGAGCATCTATTCCCTGAACGCTGCCTTTAAGGCTGCAACAGCAATCAGTCATTGAGGTCCTTTGGGCAATTTAGCAGCAGGCATGAGAGTGGCTTGCTTTTATTCACTCAAAAGAGCAATGTTCCTTTTCCTCCTCCAATGCTAGGAAAACACTGCTGCGCTCTCTGATTTTATCTGGAAGCAGCTATCAGAGGTCTGATCTGGGTCAAACAGAGCGACAGCAACTGGCACTTTGGGATCATGTGCGGGAAGAAGATAATATCGGAACTCTTTTTCTATGAATTTCTCACATGTAATGTAGGCTTAGTCTAAAGAAGGTGTTTCAGGGTTTTTAATAGCCAGCTGTACCAGATTCCTTAAGCAATATAACCACTGATTCTCTGCTACTGTGACTCTTTTTGTAATAGGTCAAATAAAACTTCTACCCAGGATATTTAAACCAGGCTGGAGAGTTAAACAACAAAAGCAAAAATACATCTTAAAATTCACATTTTCTTTTTGACTGCATGTTTTGCTGATAATGGTTGAGGATCAGCTGGTCATTGATTGTTCAGACATGAAGTAGGCTATAAGATCTCCAAAAGCAACACATTATCCCCCAATATAAAGAAATTCCAGAACAGATAAGAAACAAAGTCAATGATATCAGTCTGGCAAAGGTTACAAAGCCATTTCATAGTGAGAGCCATTGTGGACTATAAAACCACTGCTGACCAAAAAGAACCCAAAAGCCCATCCCAAATTTTCCCCAAACCTCCTGATGATCCCCAAGAGTAATGGGAATTTATTCTTTTTAGAAAGTTAGAGTAAAAAAATCTGCATATTGTCAGTGAAGCATGTGTGATGGTGTGGAGCTGCTCCTTCAGGACATGGATGACTTGCCATAATTAATGCAACCAAGTATTCTTCAATCTTCTTGAAAATTCTGTTTGAAACCTTAAGAGCATTTGGGTTATGCTAAAGGATCCAATACCCACCAGGAAACCCACATCTGCATGATTCAAACAACTCCAAAAATAAAGGATTTAGAGTGGTCTAGTCCAAGTTTGAACTCTACCTCTTTACCAAACCGATAAGCAGTTCCTTGTAGGTTTTATTCCTATAAAAATCCCCATTTCTGGAAGGTCTTTCTCATTCCCACGACATCTAAAAATGTTAACAAAAGCCCTATAAAGACAGAAGAGTTTGAGCTGCTTGCATAAACAGTGATCATCTGCAGGCCATGGAAGCTTTAAGGGTTGCCGGAGACTTTATCCAGCAGAAAGAACGATGGAAACAGTTCACCGGGGTAGTCTTTATGTCTTCATTATGTGCGAGCTGTGAAATTACATCACTGTGGGAGTGTGTCTGCAACTGATTGGCCCAGCCGATGTTTAATGCTTACCACCGTCCTCGGGGAAGGTGAACCTGCAACATCTTTCAATATAAACGGCTCATTAAAAAGTAATGAAACACTAGGATATAACCCTAATAAAGCCATTGCTATGAATTATACGATGCATTCTGCCTACAGGTTACCTTTAATGTTAAACACTAATACTTCAATTGTCAAATTTGCCTCAAAATAATGTATTTAAACATGTAACCAAAAAGTGATTTACAAACTGTTTTCCTCTGCCACCTTGCTGACATTATTTTTTAAATCAACTTAAAATAAATTAAATACACTGACTGATCTATCACTCTTTTATATAGATGGGCTTTGCCACAATTACACATCATGATTATTATTATTATTGTTCAGGACTGATTCAAAACACTATTCCATACATTTGTTACTTGAAGGCTGGACTATTGCATGCATGCTCAGTATGAGGGATTGCTGCAAGTCAACAACACAATTCAAGAGACTGTTTACTGTTGCTACATGCTCATCCAGGTGAATGCTGCAAGTCACTCACTCGATGCAATCTGCTGGCATTCCTTGGATAGAAAACCTTTTAACCAATTTGAATAATAAACTGAATTTGACTGCATTGTTTCATAAGTAGGATGAACTTGAGCAAGTCTGGTTGTTGTGCAACAGGCAGCTTTTTTTTGCAAATATGTGTAAACTCATTTAAAGAGGTATTCTCTTTTGTTTGGGATCTGAATGATAACAGTAACCAGCCCATGTCTTTATTTAATTCAGACATGGGCTGGTTACCGTTATCATTGAAACCATTGAAAGGTATTAACAAAATGTTCAAAAGCACAAAAAATGTCAACATATTCATCATTGCTGCTCTATGGAGCATGGTGAAGCAATACTCCCCCTCCCTGACCTGCTGCTGCACATTGCTGGTCAGCTGGCTATAAGAAGGTGTCCACACTTTCAGTTGCTTACAGGAAATACAAATTTGCTGTTTTCAAGCATTTCTGGTTGTGAAAAACACAAATGCTCATTGCAAGGATACCAAAGGAACGCCACCGATTACTGTTAATGTGGTAACTGTTTTCAAGCTACAATCATCCTAAGCAGACAGCCTGATTAACTAAAACAGCAGAAAAGCAAGCATGCATGTAATTCTGTGCAAAAAGCACTGGAAAGCTACTGATTAATATCATAACTGATATATTTGAGTACATGCTATGACTTTTACATTTTGTTTTAAATAGAAGTGAATAGATCATTTCTATACATTTTTGTACCCTGAAAGAAATTAATTTTACCAAACGCTATCATATCTTAAGAAAATTACATCCCAGCCAATGGCTGCTTTAGGTTTTTATCTTGTTGCTTTTTCTTTCTGCCAAATTTCTTCCAGAATTGTTGAGTTTGTCTCACATTTTAATCAGACAGATGTCTTTCTGTCCAGTCTTCAGTCTCTGTACATGCATTTTATTCAACGGCATTTGAAAAAGGTGAAAATAAAACTGGAAGCCTGAGTCCATCTGGACCTGCATTGGCACATGACTTTATAGGCTAAAGACCGGCCAGTCGCGAGAAGCCATCTGCATCACTTTTTGGGGCTTCCAAATTCACACACAGTAAAAGGAAATGGAAATGGTGGGACAGTACATCACATAAAGGAAAAATGCCTTTTCCAACTCACTGTCTTTGCCTGGTTACATAAAAGCTCAGAATTATGTAATCTTGGATATCTTGTCCAGTTTTCTGTTTTCAGTCTGTGGGTGGTTCTGTTTCCAAGGCTGCGTAGGGGAATAAAAAGTGTGGGCACTCTGGAATAAGTGGACACTCTGACTGTGGGCAGTGCAGTTCATTTGAAGCTGTAGCTCATGATGCCTACTTTAAGTCTTGTTGTGATGCTTTGCAGAATAGCTCGGGCCTCATGCTCCCACATAAATTAATAAATGAATAACGGTGAGGGATGAAGAGGCAGGGATGAATTTCTGTCTGTTTCAGAGAGTTTTTTTTAAAACTTCAATATTCGCACCCCTTAAACATTTCTAGATTTTGTCACACATTTTAATATATTTCATTGGGATTTTACGATACAGAAGTCTCTTGCAGACTCTAACAGGATTGCCCTTGATTTAACTCCATCCATCTTCCCATCAACTCTGACCAGCTTCCCCATCCGCGCTGAAGACAAACATCCCCACAGCATGATGCTGCCACCATCACAAACCTAAAACAAACATCCTACAATGTCATAACATTTTTTAAGTTCGTCATGTCTCAGTGTTTTTTCTTTATTTAATTTCTTAAATTGAATAGAAGATGAATACATGCTGGGTACACAGCAAAGTTGCTGTGGTCAGATAAAATCAGACTTAAACATTTTGGTCTACATGCAAAATGCTGTGTTGCAGAAAACTAACACCTCAACACACCATCTATCTGGTGAAAAATTGTGATGGCAGCATCATGTTGTTGAGACATTTGTTTTCACGAGGGACAGGAAAGGTGGTCAGAGTTGATGAAGAGATGGATGGAGCTAAATTCAGGGCAAACCTGGAGGCTGCCAAACACTTGAAACTGAGGTGGAAGGTCACCTTCCAGCATGATAACAACCCTAAATACACAGTCTGAGCTACAGTGGAATAATTTATATAGAATCATACTGATGTGTTAGAATGGCCCAGTCAAAGTCCAACTCTTAATTAAATTGGCAATCTGATGCAACACTTGGAAAATGTATGAGCGTTCTCTAAGAAATCTGACTCAGCCTGAGCAACGTTGTAAAGAATGGGTAACATTTTCAGCCTTCAGATGGTGAGAGCTGGTAGAAACATATCCCAAAAGACTTGTGGCTGAAACTGCTGTGAAAGGTGGTTCTACAAACAATAAAATCATGGAGTTTGTTAGGAATGCATACCAGATGTTTTAGATTTTAGCCTTTTTTTTTTAGACTTTTTAGCTTCATAAACCATGTATGCTTCTACTTTTATTTTATTTATGTACAGTACTATTATGTGTTGGTCAATCACAAAAAATACCAACAGACCACAGTGACATTTTTGGTTTTTGCATGATAGAATGTGACAAATTCAAGGAGTAATAATACTTTTGCATCCCACTATATCTACTGTAAGTAAGTTAGTAAGTCAAGTTTAGTTGTTAATCACCTTTTACATACAAAGCTTTCACAAAGCGCTGTTCAGAAAACTATTAAAACAACATAACTATTAAAATTAGGGGCCAAAATACCCAATAAAAAAAGATTTTAGTCATATTTGGAAATATTAAAACGAAAAAAAACAACTAAAAACAACCATCATTAACGGAGCCAGTGCATTAGCATTACATCAATATTTGCCAAGTTTCTGTTATTTTGCTGCTTCCATCGTGATTTTTTTGTTGGCCTTTCTTCCCCAGCACTGAAAACACCCATTCAACCCATACACGAAGACATGATGCTTTACTAGGATTGGTGTGCTTTTACTTTTAGTAAAGATAACATTGTTCTGTGTTTATGAAAGAACTAAACTTTTTCAAATGAATACATTATTTTATTTGTTAGGTAATTTATACTTGACTGAGCTAAACTGCACCTTAATCTTGTTGCTTTTCCATGTAAGTAAAAATGACTAAAGATATCATCATTGACCGCAATAAGTTTTTGGCATAAGTAGTGAGAAGACCTGCTCTTCGTTAAAACGCCCATGCTCAGCCATGATTTACAGTAGAAACATCTTTAAAAGCAGGGCTGGTTGTTAACCAAGGCCACATAGACCTTTGCCTAGGTCGCCAGCTGCTGCAGGGGGATGTGCTGTGACAACTCAAAGAAGAAGAAAAAAAATTAAATATATAAATAGCATCAATGTGCAGCTCTGACTGGTGCCCTTTTCTCACGCTCTGTATTGAAAATAGAAGTAAAGTTGCATAATAATGCTATTGTAGACATTGTACCTTCTGTGTAACTATATCAGTGTATTGCAACATCTTTCATTAAATAAATTATGTTGGACACATCAAAGGGTTAGCTGCATGTTCTACTTGTTCTGTTCAGCAACAGGTAAATCTCATCTATCTGTCCTAGACTGGCGCACCACGGACATGTCCAAACATGGAGGTTCTAAAAGTCAATTTCTACTGTGCCAATAAACTGGCTAAACCTTTAAACTTTTCTAAACCTCCACAGAGACAGAACACAATGTGAACTGTACTTTCAAAATGGATTAAATTTTTTTTTTAATACAGTTTTGTTACATATTTTACCTTCTCGAAAGGACTCAATTTTAGAAAACTAACATTCTAATATTACGGCAAAAGTATTGAAATAAAATATATTTAATGATAAATAAAGCTTACACAAAAAAAACAAACACTGCAGCTATCAAAGTTTATTAAAGTTTTCTACATAACATAAAAGCCTAAATAGCTTGTCTGCATAATTAAAACAGTAAGACATCCCCCACCCCCGTTGACGAGGAGGTGCACCATAACCTCACCTAAGGCACCAAAAGGCTAGAACCAGCTTTTCAAAAAGTTGAAATAAATACCTGGCTGGATTTTTATTTTGATAGCTCTGAGATGTTTTACAGTTTATATCAGGAGATTTATCAGTCATGCAGACACAGAAAACACCCATTCAACCCATACATGAAGACATGATCCTTAATAAAGATTAGTGTTCTTTTACTTTCAGTAAAGACACATTGTTCTGTGTTTATGAAAGAACTAGACTTTTTGAAATGAATAAATAATTTTATTTGTTAGGTAATTTAGACTTTTAGGGATAGCTTTAGGGTTTTCGAAATCTCGTTTAGGTTTGACCGCAGAATGTTCAGCTCAGAGCATGGGTAACTAGAGTTGGTCCTTGAGGGCCGGTGTTCTGCATGTTTTAGATGTTTCCCTGTTTCAGCACACCTGATTTCCATTGAAGGGGTGATGAATAGGCTTTTGCTGCAATTACTCCAATCACCTGAATCGGTGTGTTAAAGCAGAGAAACCTCTAAAACATGCACGACACCGGCCCTGAAGGCCCGACTCTCTACACCCTTGGCTTAGAGTGTGATGTCATATGCTCTACTTTTCAACTCTGTGAATTAATCAAAAAAAATTGGATTCAAACCTTCTGTTCGTACAGTTTCAACTTCACATGTACATTTTATACATCAGAACATTAGGATTTTTCTCTGCTTTCACCCAGTATGTCTCCCAGGGTTGAAGGACTGACTGTTTTCTGTAAAATCTCCCCAGAGTGTGGAGTACATTCACCTAGACTCTCATTCACTCTCATTATAATTGAGCCCTAATCTTTCAACCAACACTCAGAATGAAGGGTCTTTTTAACTGGTCATATCTCCTACGTAGTTTGGTGCAGAAACATAAAAATGTGCACGATCGGCTGTCAGATGGTTCTGCTACTCACGGCTCAAGAATTTATTTGACATGTCTTACGGTTTTCACACAGAGACTTTATTTACGGCTTTGATTAATATTTGTTTCTGTTTGCCCGCTTGAAAATAGTGATGCTTTGTGCTCCACTTTCTCACAGAAAAATGTTGGAATAACCGTAGCAACCATTGATTCAGTATCAACATCACTCAGCTTGTCAGCAAGACATTTTTCAGTCAAAGACCACTCTCACCTTCAGCTGGATCAGGTTCATTCAAACTTAACAGGTTGATTATTAACACCGGACCTATTTTCTCACCTTTGTTTTTTTTGGGTTTTTTTTCCTGTTCTTGTTTCTATAAACACTTTAGAGTCAGAAAAATGTCCAATCTTAAATGTTCAAAAAGGCTATAGTCCCTAAAAAAATATTTGTAAATATATAGTGAGCATCCCTAAATAGTGTATAATTCTAATTAATAAATTTAATTGAACATTAATTTCTTTAAATGTTTAAAACAAGTGACAATTATTACTCATAGCATTCTGTTTAACATGACTTTGTTTTGTCACCACTTCACTGTCCCATCCCAACTCACCATTAGCTTCACTTTTATTACACGTGTTTCATTTTTACCTCTGGTTATACTCTTCATCCCCAAACCAGGAGGACAGTGCTGCAAGAATAAACTGGAGATTAGAAAAGGAGAAAGCTTTATGAAAAATTTCTGTCTGAGAATCCTTCAGATCTTGTTGTATTGCAGTGCAGAGGTGGACACATTGTGGGTGTTTTCTATCGATCCAGGGCAGGGTGTCCTCTCACCCTGCTGTTCTTGGAACAGGAGGAGTAAAAAAAGGAAATGAGGAGGTGGGTGGAGTTGGTTTGTCTTGGCGATGGCTCATTGTTTCCCTCAAGTCACTCTTAGAGATACAAAAAGTGGTACAGTTTCATTATCTTTTAAAGCTGTATGATAAATTATTATGTAATTGAATCACTCTTATGTGTCCAAATTAAATAAACAAAAACATATTTCCTTATTTAAATCACAATAGCCAACTGAGACAAAATAGTACTTTAATCAAACTGGAAAAATGATTCTCCTCTGTACAGAAAATCCAACTGAAGTTGCCCCCCTCCTTCCTGGAGGGAGGCATCGTCCGGTTCTGCTGCCAAAACGT